>JAMKCH010027126.1:0-87508 GCA_023653785.1 Ophioderma brevispina
TCAACTGTAATCATTGTAGTATGTACATTTCATTGCTTTGTGAACAAAACACAAATGAGTAAGAAACTACAGTTCACGAACTCAAATTAAACGTGAACACTAGTTCTTTATCATCTGTGTTTATTTTTTTTTTCTTTGCTTAAAAGACATTTTTAAATTCAATCTGTTTTAGAACTTTCTATATAAGTATTTGGTAAACTCTTGAAAATTATCGGCAAATAAACACATATCTAAACTTGAGAAAAAAGAACGTTCATAACAAATTCAAAATGCCATTTATAAATAATACCCGAAACCAGATAGAAGTAATAAAGTAATAAGGCTTGACTTTTTTCAATACTTTACTTTCTTAATATCTGTATTTAATGTGCATTCAAAACTCAAAAAATAGCTGCAACATTTAAAGCTGAAAACTTTAAATTTTAAAAAACTACCATTTACATTTAAAAACTATTAATTAATACCACTTCTCAAAAGCTAAGTGCCTGTCGTCATTTATGATCACGGCCCAGTTCGAATATCCAAAAATTAGTGTTGTTTATACAGTCATTGAACTTTTAGTGGGCTTATAATTTACCCCTATTCTTGCAATTTACAAGAAAGTTCTTTACTTCCAAGTATGAACAGTTTCAAATTCATAATCTAGAGTCAATTGCCCTTGCCATATCTCGGTCACACCCATGACAGTACATCATTACAAGAAGTGGGTTGTCATCAAAACCATCCATAATACCTTCAATCATTTCAAATGGACTCACTACGAGTTGCTGGACATCAGATTGAATTCCTCGACACCATCCAGAAAACACCAGTATAGCAGGAGCATTGATGGATCGCCTAGCAGCACCAAGTGGCTCGCGAGGAATCATGATCTTCTGTTCTAGCGGAAAACCAAGCATTGATGGTCCCGTTGAGAAGGCCAGGCTTCTTGGCAGCCATCACATAACCACAGTTGACATGCAAAATAAAACACTCCCGCTATTCTGAGAATATCTTGGCAACAACGGTAGTCAGGATGTCAACCAGACGCTTGCGGACGATGTAGGCTCTATAGTGAATGACCACAGATGAACATTTATTTACAAGGGCATACTCCGATGACGATGGCATTGAATGTTCTTTTAAGTCGTAGAGTCAGTAATTTCATTAAACCAGTCCGGATACATAAGTAAAGTAACGTCTTTTCAGTCATAAGTCCATTCCTGTGTCAAAGTTTAAGAGGTCTTTTGTCACATTGACAAAGCATCATCTTGTGATCGATGATCGGGTCGACACAATGCTAGCCTATGGACCAGGTCCGGTTTATTCCCCTTTTCCTGCAAACAAACGTCCTGTCGGTCGGTTCTTTAGGTTGGTAAATATTATATGATATTCACATAAGGCTGACTTTGTAGAGTTTACAAACAAAGTAACGCTTACTCCAAGGATGGAAGCGGCCACTAAACATCTTGTCATCAGCATCGGAACGCCTGTGTGCGGCTGCTGCTGCTGCTGATGGTGATGGTGGTGACCCTTATTGAATGTTGCTGGGAAAGCTGGTCTCTCGATCTTGACACACAGGTTGTGGGGTTGAAGGCACGGTCTTTGTTGACTGCAGGACTCCTGGAGCAGATGATGACCGAAATGGGATCCGGGGTGCTGATGATGATGGCTGTGACGATCTGGCGCACTCTGGCGATGAAGGTGGTGGAAGATGCCAACGGGTTTCCTGTGTGACTATGGTTCACGTAAAAGTATCTTTCAGTACTTGCACTTCGGTGGTGGCGCCAACCACAGCAAACAGCTGCGCAGGAATACAGGCGGCTGGGTATCTTCATCAACAAACAATATTCGTTCCAGATGCGAAGATATCGACTGGTTCTGTGAGAAGAGGGTGGAGTATCTGGAACTTCAGACGCTGCCATCATTGTCAAGTGGAGGTGGAGTATCGTCGGTGGAGGTGGAGTGAATTCCGAAAGTGGGGGTGGAGTGAAATGTGGAGGCGAATCTTCAAGTGGAGGAGATGTTCAGTGCGAATTCTCAAAGGCGAATGATAACAAATATTCCGAATCTGCCTTTATATAGAGAATTTGACGTCACAAATGACGTCATCCAAGCACCAATCAGAGCCTGACACGTCAGGTCAAAATGATGGACTCACATGACACCGTCGTAAAACGCGCTGATCGTCACATGACTTCCCCCACCAAAAATTTCCCCCACTTGTCCCTCCCTTTCCTCCATTTCCCTCCAATTCCCTGCCACCAAAAAGGGGCTCGAAAAGCCCCTCCTGATAACTACTCACGGGGCATTAAAAAATATCTTGATGCTACACTTGCATCTCAGTCTAGCCAGGGTAGAACTGGTAGGTATAGATTGACGCGCATGTTCTCAAAGCTATCATTCCAAAACGTCCAGAGAATGTCTGTGGAAACGAAAGAGAATAGAGAGAAAAAAAGGGTTGGCAAAGGAAGAACAACTAACGCAAATTTAATCCTGCATGCCAATGAAATCAATACAAAATGAAAATGCTAACGAAACAAATCAAAAGCATTATCATCACTAGAATAGAATATCATAGGAAAGAACTTGCATAGTTAATTAGAAAACCAAAAACGTGAAAACAGTGTGTAATATATAACTCTAAACCAATCGCAATTCAACCTAATACGTTGGGGGTTCCTCAATTGCATACTTAGCCCTTATTATTTAAAGTAAATGAATATTAATTATTCAAATGTACAGACTTAATTATTCGCAGTTAGGCGACTGTCATCATGTATTCGCACTCTGTTATTGCTGTCTAAAAAATCAAACCTAATTAATTATGAAACGGTCTTAAGCAACTTGTTAAAAAGCCTAATATATGTCATCATGCTTCGGAAACAAAGATTGGTATACGGTAGTAAGCTCATATCACAGCCAAGATTGGTTATAAAAATTCTTCAATCGATAATTCTTAACGATGCGTCTTTACAAAGAGTATCGGCAACTAAATTTCTAAGAGTTAATTATCATTACTTTCTGATCATAATATTTCTTAATATTTTTTTTTCTGACACTTATTAACATGGGCATTTGGTTTATGGATGGTTAGTGTAGGTCCAATATCAGATCATCAGCTGGTTAATCTCTCAAAACAATTTTTTGCAGGGCGGACTGCCCTCATAATTATCATACAAAACTTCGGTGAGTATAGTTAGTGACACAAAACAAAAGTATTTTCAGATATCAATCAATTTAGGAACATGAGGACAGTTCTTTATGGAATCATTCTATGAACACTAAGGAATTCAAAATCAACTACACATTTTAGTGATCAATATATTAAGAAAATTAGCTGATTTCTAAGTATACGTCGCGAGTAATTTTTTGTTGTGAGGTATATGTCTACTAATATATTACCTTGATTTTATTGTATTTGTATAGGGCTATCTCCTCCATGATGATCTTCAGTGTCTTTGTGTTTTTATTATTATCGTATATGGAAATTGTAAATAAATTGATGGATGGTTCCTGGAGAGAACCAACGAATTTACTAAAAGAGACACTGCACATTTGAAAAATAGTGCGCCCTCAAGATTTTCCCAAATCGTAATTTTTTGTGCATGGTGGTTGTAAGGCTTTTCATACAAAAGCCCTCACCCGAAATGATTAAGAACAAGTCAGGCTTCCTTATGGGCGAAACTACGAACGATTTTATATTAGCGTCGCCGGCGACGTATATAAAAGGACGAATTCAAAAATGTGCGTTTAAACAAGACAACGAACGCAGTATTGAAATGTTTCCCACGCTATGCACACGTTTGAGCGGTCTGTAACCTTTGTGGTTTTA
Source organism: Ophioderma brevispina (assembly GCA_023653785.1). NCBI lineage: Eukaryota > Metazoa > Echinodermata > Ophiuroidea > Amphilepidida > Ophiodermatidae > Ophioderma > Ophioderma brevispina. Next base: position 3,815 of record JAMKCH010027126.1, read on the forward strand.
ATTTATCAGTGAGTACGAGTCAAAAGGATTCATGTAATTACACATTTTGTGATTAAAGTTATGGCAAAAACTTAAAAGTTGGCCTCCAAATTACATGGATGTCTATCCTAAAATCCATGTCCCTATCTGTTTTGGGGGATGTTATTTTTTATGTGTTAAAATTATCTCGTTCATCCAATGGCATAGACTATCATTTGAGAGAAATTGAAGAAATACATATTTTGTGAAAATGTGCCAGTGCCGCTTGAGTTCGAAAGCCCTGATTTTGCATTGATGTAAAGCTTCAATAAAAAATAATATATACCTATATAAAGGATTAAGCGTGAATGATTCTTTGGTACAAATGTGAAATTTTAATTTTGTAGAGAGGAGCCACATATTGAAATCCAGTCTTTTGTTTTATATGAATATTAAAGCAAATCAGAGAAACACCTTTTGTTCACGTTTAAGACATTTCTGTAGCAAAACGGGAAGAGCTCTTGGTGTCTAATCATTTAAAACATCTATTACATATGACACAATATATGGAGGATACCTCAAATGGCAACTTTGAGCAGGTTGTTTCCCATTTAAAACTCCACAGCGGAACAGCAACCCAATGTTTGTCACACCAAAGTACAGCTAAAATCACCAAATAAAAATAAACAAACTTTTGAACATATGGTGACCAAATTTTCATTTTTGTGCACATACAATAATGGTTTCCAGCTGTACCAGTCGATTTTTTTTCAATTTAGCTCCTTTTAATGCATTTGGTCCTTTACCATTTTACGTATAGCACTTGGCCCATTGCCCCATTTGGTCCTATCCCCATTTGAGCCTTTCCTTTGGTCCTTTTCCCATTGGTCCTTTCCCATTCGGTCCTTTCCCATTTGGGTCTTTCTTGCTTGGTCATTTAGCCTTTGGTTCTATCATTAATTCGGTCCTTTCCCCTTGGTCCGTATTCCACTGGGTCCTTCCCATTGGGCCTTCAAGCCTACAGTTAGTAGATTTGTTTGTTAAAAGAGGAGACTGCTAAAATTGGAAACCCGAACCCAAACCCTAAGCACTGACCCCTAACCCTACCCCAAATGGGAAAGGGCTATACCTACTGGCATTCGCTCGTAAATAGGTCGGTTCCTCAAAACAGGGCAGACCGCCAAGGACTGCAGACCGCAGTCTGCAGACTCAAAAAGGCAGACCGGGACGCTACTGCAGACTCTAAAAGGCAGACCACAGTCTGCAGACTGACAACAGACTGTTTGAGTGTGGTATTGTGACCTGTCCAGCTTTGTCCTAGTTACTGTCCGTCCTGGTGGGTATACACACTGTCACATATGGTAGATTGTTGTTATAGCTCTTCATGACCCAGAGTGGCTGAGTCTCTGCTCACATGGCCCTTGCATTGCCTCTCTGCCAAGTGACAAATGGAAATACTGGAAATATACTGGACAAACTTTGCCGTATTTATAATCCCTAATTACTACTCAAAATGCAATCTTTTGAGTTATATGCTATCTGCCTAATGAGTTTAACTGTAACTAACATCACATATGCTAGGGAGCCAAGTTCAGTTTTAATATGTAGTAGTAACAAGCAATCTGGTTATCAGCTCTCAACAAGTCTGGCATCACTCACTACCAGCAGAGGCACTCCAGGAGGAATCACCCATTCCTCTGTGCGAGACTGAATTATCATAAGAAGTTCCGTACAGTTCATCAGCGGTCTGTGTCTGCCTTTCTAGAGTCTGCAGACTCGGTCTGCATCCGTCTTTTAGAGGGTCTGCGGTCTGCAGTCCTGCTTCTTGATATGGCCTTTTAGAGGACCACGTAAATAGGCTATAAGTCCTGGTCATTTTGAAAGAGGTCCGGGCATAGGAAGAATAGGATAAGGCTCGGGGCATAGCTTCTAGATTGTATATTTACACTTGCACTGTATACTGTAATGTTATCAACACTATTTTATATCCATTGGTTATTTGACATAAACTGATAAGCCATCACTTGGATTAAACAAACAACCCCTCTATTTTTTGTCGAAGTTGATTTTGTGTGCATTATTTAATGGTCATTGCTTCAAGTACAGACGAGTAAGAAAAACTGCATGTATTTTGAGTTATTAAAAACCCCAACATCTGATTTTTAAAAGAAATTAATATTGATTAATTTTTCCATTCTGCACTAAAATGTAATTAAGGTGTTACCGCATGTCATCTCCCCGTGATTTTTTATTATTCCCAGCAATGTAGCTATGCTAATAAGCTATATATACCTTTCTCATAGAGCTCATATGCAGCCTTTAATCATTAGACGACGCGGTTTGGTCGGACCTCTGACACACACATTCTTCAGACCAGACTTCACCAATTCACGAGTCCAGGTATATGCGTATGTCAAGAATTCCTATTAGCTAATATACATTCTTGTTTATCAAAAATAACATACACTTCTTCAGCTACAAAAAAAACAAAAAAACATTGAGGTTTAATACATAAAAATTGTAGCTTTTAGTTTTAGGAGTAGTCGTGGTCCACTCCAACGGTCGGGGAGGGGGGGGGGGGGGCTGTTGAACGCGAACGAAACGTCTCCTTAAAATAAGACTCGCCTATTATATCAAAACGTTGAAAACAATGTCGCCACCCACCCCACCGGTGTGAAAGCATCTATAGTTCCGCCGGAAAGATCCACAGTCCGGGCTCCATAAACTATAACGGAATAGAGTGTGAAACTAAATGTTGCGTTAGGGTGTAACTGATTTTAGTGGCCCTATGATTTCTTTACCGTTGTACCCGGCGGACTATATTTACTATTCTAGCACCGGGATCGGGGGGGGGGGGGGAAGGTCGGATTTATTTGGCATCCTCGGAAAATTTAGCAAATCTATTAAATGGCCCAGTAAACCTGTATAAGATTTCTATGGTGTTAAAAGCTCGTGATACGGTCTTTGTCCTGTCATAACTTGGGGGGGGGGGGTGCGAAAATTGGTTTACTGCAAAGGCCACACCATAAAAACGAATCATATCGTTAACTTCACGAAAAAAATGTGCGATCAACTGTGACTAATCAGGTCTTGGAAAGGCATTTGAGCAAATGGGATGGCGATAATTAGCCAAATCCTGTCAATACGGGGATCGTGTGTACGTTGTGTCGGGGGGGGGGGTGGTTGTAGACATGCCAACCTAACAGCAACAGCAAATTCAAACGGCAATCAACTCCCGGGTGCTATTCTGTTTCTAAGACTTAATGGTAGGAGGGCGCTCTGACACATATCGAACGGTTACACACAGACTTGACTAAAGACTAGGCCTGCCTGGTCACGAATATTTAAATCTAAAATGACCGTTATTGAAATTAGAATCTATTTTGCAGCGGGGTTAATCCAACTAACCCCGACGGATATTTTGAAGTACATCTTTTTTTCTTAATTTATCATGATATTACTAAGCTCTTTTGAACAAAGGTTTAAGAGATGCTTTTTTATGTCTGGGACCGAGACGCCCTAGTACATGCACGTAGGGCAGTTCCCACAAATTACCGTTTGGAAATCCCATGTGCCCAATCGGGCAGATCGTGTCCTAACCACCACCCCCCCTGCGTTGTTGTTGCATGAGCGTCGAGTCCTCGGTGCGTTTGTATACGTTCGGGCTCGGATCTCATGGAGTGCACATGCGTGCGAGGCCCATCTCATGAGAATGAGACTAAAATTGAATAAATAACGTTCTCAAAGCAGTCTAGGATTTTTGAATGGTGCGAAAATTGAATTTTCAATGCATTTTTCTTTTTTCTCCAAATTTCTTCTACGAACTAAAAAGTTCGCAGAACAAATTGCTTTAAATGCTGTCTTCTTTGCCGTATGGTAAAATTGAATGAATTCACCAAGCGGTTTGTATTGGAGGAATCAATCATGATATTCATGGCCGATTTAGGGATTTTTTTCGCATCGGCCAGCGCTCCACAGGACCTAGCAAACCCTCCAAAATCCCAACCCTAGTATCGAACAGTCGGGCGGGCCTCCCCCCCCCCCCCCCCCCGCCGGAAAAAATTATTGCCCGCGCTGTAGGCGCGGGCTATAGATGTTGAGTAACTTGACAGACCTGGAGGTTTTGCTGTATTGAAGACTATAGCCTTGTTCATAACATTTTTCATAACAATTGAAATGATGAACGTGCTAAAATTACTTAATGGTTGTAATGAATATGACTAAATATTATGCAAACCCAAGAGAGTTTTTTGTGTAAATACAATGATGGATACTTGTGGGATAGATTGTATTTTCATTGTTTTTTATACAAATTTATATGGGTTCTGTACAAGGTTCTAATTTCCAGTGGTGTGTTAAGTGGGTAGCCAGTTAAGGCGAACTGCCAACAGTGCTAAGTACTATAACCATTGCATATTAGAAATATGACAATTTCTGGCAGCTGACATCAGATATAAGGTCTACTATTGTTGAGGTACACAGTACTCATTACCTTGAACAGACCTTTAGTGAAGCTTGAATCCAACACTTACAATACCACTATTTATACCATATTCAGTATTCAGTAAAGTCAACCAATCACAAGCAAGTTCTTTGCTTGGAGAATAATTTATCTCTCATTCTTGGCTATTTTTGGATGTTTTTATAATAATTCCTGCCAGTGCGCGGGGCATACAGTTGTGCCCAGCAACAACATGTTTCTTGTGTTTACTCTGTACTCCCGTTATTGTTGTTCGAAGTCTCCGATTTCAATGTCCTCTGAATTTCATTAGACTTTGAAAGATTCACGTTTTCCCCATTTGTTTCAACCAGCCTGTTTTCATAAATAGTGTTTTCCTCGGTGTATATTTTCCGTCCTATTTCTCAGAAAATATTCCATTTTTCTTGACAAAGAATGAAAATGTCTGAAAGTGACTTTGAAAAGAGGTAGAAAAGAACACCTTGTAGAATCTGGAGCGCGCGTACTTGTGATGATTATACAGCTGTCAAATGGTAGCGTTGTTAACCTCATTCCCCGTAATGCATCGGAAAATTGCGGTATCCTGACAGTTCCTTTCACTATTTCAAACTTTCATAAAATGATTTGGATAAATAAATCGAGAAATTCTGTATAATAGTATTTGGAGTTGTTTTTAAATGTACCAATTCGTTAATATCTGTAAAATATTCCAATTTTCTTGACAAATGATGAAAAGGTCTGAAAGTGACTTTGAAAAGAGGTAGAAAAGAACAACCTTGTAGAATCTGGAGCGCGCGTACTTGTGATGATTATACAGCTGTCAAAATGGATAGCGTTGTTAACCTCATTCCCCGTAATGCATCGGAAATTGCGCTATACTGAATTTCCTTTCACTATTTAAATTTTCATAAAATGATTTGGAGAAATAAATCGGAGAAATCTGTATAATAGTATTTGGAGTTGTTTTTAAATGTACCAATTCGTTAATATCTGTATTTTATTCAAATGAGTTTAATATATAATTCTTGCATAATGTATATTTAGGTTGACCGTACCTTGCCATTCAATGCACTTTGTAAAGAAAAGTTCAATTCAATTAATTTCCATAATAAAAAACTGAAATGGATATAGGTTTCATTTCGGATAGGCTTTTGTAGTATTTCAATAGAGGTGATTCATCATCTTTTCTGCTGCTAAAAAGGCCCGGAAGATTTGACCAGCCGCTAGCAATTAATCAGTTCGGAGCTTCTCTTCCTGAATATTGCTTATATAAAAATATCATATTTTATTACATTTAACACTTTAAGCGTGAAAAGTCGACTGGAACTATTAATTTTCGATACCTCTTTAGGAATCAATGTTAAAATTTCAGTGGAGTGAGTCTAAACATACGTCTTTCTTCAGTGGTTTACAAAAAAACCTGACATGAATGTATACGTGAGCAATTGTTGATATGAGGGTATGAAAGAAGTTAAATAGAGTGAATCTATTTACTACATTGACTGATGACGTGGGCATTCAAAAGATGTGAATCTATGGAATAGAACCAGGAAGTCTGATATGTATCTTTAAAACCGGCGTTATAATGAGCTTTCTGTTGTTGTTAGTATCTGTCGTTATGTATGTTGTATGTGTTAAGTTGGTCTGTTGAGCGTGTTGATATCGTGTTTATAATGTGACAAGACCGAGTATGACTCCAAAGCTGCGGTTTTGTTTTGAATATTATTTATTTTTATCAATTTATTTTTTTCTTATTTTGGTATTCGTTTTTTTATTTCTAAATTTCTAATGTATTGTTATTTTATTTACTTTTTACAAATTGCTAAAAAAGTATATAAAATATATCCCTAAATGTCATTTTTGCCACTTTCCAAGAATCACGAGGCAGATCCTAGCCTTGTGTTTACGGGGAAAGTGCTCCTAAATCTAACAACACAAATACCGCTACCTCCCTTTTTTGCGGTATTCGTCAGGTTGCTAGTAATTTTGTTCCAGAAACGCAAGGGATATAGAAAGAAATCAAGGTTATCAGATTGCTTTGATAATTTTGCAGGTATCAATTATCCAAAATGAAAAAAAAAATATGACAGCATTTCATGAATAAACTCTTTTAGAGTTCAGATTCAACATTCAGGTCTTGTATTTATTTCAGTCCATGAATAGCTATTTATAAGACTAGAAAGTATATCACCAATTTTGACCTCCTTGCTGAAACCGAGTTCCGTACCTGAGAAACGCTCCCATTTTCTTTTGTGTGTGTGTGTGTGGGGGGGGGGGGTTCTTAGTGGAAAGTAGCTTTGTGAGCTTATGAGGATGTCACCTTAAGAATATCACCAGTCTTTATGCTACATCTATATATAGGCTACAAAAATATTACCGAAAAGTGGTATATAGAAGCGGACCTTTTCAAAGTGCTTTAAAAAGTGCTAATTTGTCATGGTTTTGTAGCAAAATTTATGAAAATTTAAGCAAACTTAATTTTGAACAGAAAAACCCAGACTATTAATATATTTCGGGCCTCTTTTTCGTCAAATTTGGCAGGAGCGCTCGTATTTTCGGAGTCAACATTTAGAATCGCGACAGTACATCACCACACAAAGCAATATGAAGAACACCAAGGTTTACATAACACAATTCTCGTTTCAATTAAAGATGCATCTTGAAATTTTCCATTAACCAAAATGTGTGTGTGTATATTCTGTTTATTATCAAAATATTTGACCCTTGAAATGGCTATACAATTTTCTATTCACAGTGCAGACCCAAAATTAAATGTAATGAAAGAATGACACACGAATAGCACTTAAAAATGCTTTTGTATTTCCCGTTTTCAACATTTTAATGTAATTGGCAAATTTGTATTAAAAAGGAAGAGAAATGAATTCGCGCACTCGATTGGATGAGACAAAATTACACTCCCGAATCTTATTTCCCACAGAAATGTTTTACTACTGCTGGCTTCTTTTATTTGTGGTATAATAATGCGGTTAAATCCATTAAATTATGTAAAATATTTTACACTCTCGTAAGCAAAGATTTTGCTAACGTCACTAGATACATATCATTTGTAAATTAAATTAAATTAATGAAAAAAACACTTAACATAATTGATTTAGGGCAAATCTCATTATGAAAAAAATAAGTGGGTGTTTTACAAACGAATTTGCAAAATGGTAGAATTTCTATACTTACACCCAGGGCCCGTCCGGGGGAGGGGGTGTGACACCCACCCATTTGCAGAATTCTGCGCAAAATGTTGACTTGTCGCCGAGCGATCGGTGGTTATTAATGTAAAATAGATGCAGGTGGAATATTTTAATACAAAAAGAAAAATATAAAAAATTTTGTTACTGATATTACTTCCCGTGCACTCCCCCCATACACACATATTGCACCCCGAACTTCCCTGACTGTATTTTGAAACATATGGTTGTAAGGATATTGAGAGTTTCTTTGCCGACACAATTTCAAAAATTGCGTCTCGCCGGGTGTAAACGATACAGGGTTCCCAGAAAAATAAGGTCCCAATAATCCAAGGAAATTCGTTTTGCATAACTTCCTTAGAACTGCATGATTGGAAACTTAAAAAGTTATGATGAGAGGAACACATTTGGTCTGCCCACAAAAGCCGCCTTTGGCATCAACACTACTCTTTTTTCCATAAAAGATGTCGCCCCGAAAAAAGTGGCACTACGTATTCAAAGGTTCTAAAAACAAAAAAAAAAATATCATTTACTAAACAACGATTCTATATTCATTGCGGTTGTGAAAGTTGAGTAAATAAGCTTAAACATGAGCCGATAAACAAATAAACAAGATCAATATGCAGGAAAAACAAACAAACAACGAGATTTAAACTTTACATTAAGCAGTATTAAAATAGAGTCATTTTTCTTTGCATACTGCTCTTTCTTATGAAAGCAAGAGGTAATGTTTTAAAGCCTGTTTCAAATCAAAGATAAGCTTAATTGTTTTGGTGTTCCCTCCCAACAGCATTGAGAAATAATTGTAGTTGTTTACCACTGCTGCTTATCTTTGCCTGATGTTAGCTATGAATGTGGCTCCATTGCTCGCTGGATAAATAATGCCACCACGTTGGACCAGTGTTGTGTAGCGTTCTACTTTTGTGGCGATAGGCTCACAGTTCGATGGGTGTTCGCTTACACAAATTTATCTTCATTATTGGGTTGTCGTGAGATTTGTCTTCTTATTTTTTGTTGCCTATGTATTCAGTAAGCTTAGTTTATTTCAGACCGAAATGAATATAAAGAAATGAAATCTGTTGTTGTAAATTGATAATGTTTCAATTTAGACCTGTGGAATACGTCAATTTAAAACTCACCTTTTTTCTGGCAGCAACATTTTGGAAAAGCGAGTGTTGATGCCAAAAGATTGTTCTTTGAAAAAAAACAATGGCTTTTTGTTCGGCATAGAGCCAGTGGGTGTCAGCTTTTTTTTCGGTGGGGGGGCAAGGTGGGGGTGTATTTGCGTGTTTACAATATTTTCGGGGGGGGGGGGCAGCAGATTTAAAATTTGTTAGTATAGTATTGGCCTATGTAAATTTTTCAGGTGGGCAGATTCCCCACAGGGCGGCAGCGGCCCCCTGCCCCCCCCCCTATGGCTACGTCACTAGGGCATATAGCCAAATGTTTCCTCTAATTTTAGAGGGGAATTATTTTTGGGAACACCTTATTTATCGGGCAAGCGTAGCTATCCGGAAAGTTTTGAAAATTGTGTCGGCAAATGGACAGTTTTGTCGGTAACCACCACACTCAACCCCCACCCTCAATTAAAAATGGTCTGGGGACCCCTGATAAACCAGGCATTGGAAGGCATCGAACGCCAAAGGGTGGAAAATGTTGGGACATCTCTGGCCTTTACATTTTGTGGAGAGTCCCCATATATTTATTTGGGACTCGCGGCTCGAATGGATTTGGAATTGTCTGGATCGGGCTGCGCTGGACCCTGACTCATGACTCGACTTGGATTCGGACTCTGCTGGACTCGTACTCGAAGTGGAGGCCATCGGAGCCCAATGATTTTGGCGGCATGCTGATGCAGTGCGGAGCAGGCCATTGTCAATATTTGGCCTGTCTGCCACACTGCACGCACATAACATCCATCTGAGATCTAAAGCTCGTGATGTGTCTGCTGACGATATACAGAATTCAAAGACTCAATCTTCAGGTTGGAAGCACTGTTTACCTGTAAGGTTTTTATAAAAAGTAACATTTTCAAGAACTAAAGCTATTTTATATTGGGCTTGTGCCGAAATAATAACGGCGCGTCACGGCGCGTCAGTAATAATGGGTAGGGAGACTTCGATTCGTGATTCCCTGTGTTGGAGAAACACGCGGTCCAGGGGGATTATGTACAAATCAAATGCAACCCCGACCCTGCTAATAATGACGGTTATGCAGGTGGCATATAATACCGTGTCAGTGTGATGAGTGTCATACCACCCACTGTCTATGTGTTCCCTTGAGTGATCTATGCATAATTGGTTTCAGCCTGTCTACCCAAATGCCCTTGTCTACAAGGTCACGGTTTACTCAGTACATGTTGCTATTGTACGTAGGACACTCTCTCACGGTGGACACTCAGTTTCTTTACATCGGTACAAGGCCGGTGATCCTGGGGTCCCGGGGGGCAAGGTGAAGCAATTGATATGCCACCATTATGCACATAGTTTGGGAGACGGACTTCAAGTTCGTGCCGCGAATATGGCACGCTCCACTATCAAATCTTGGGTTTGCGAGTTTTCCCCGCGCATGTCGAGTTTCTTGCGCTGTGTATCGAGTTTTCCTTCCTCGCATATGTCCGAGTGTGCAAAGCGGTTAATATGTCCGAGTTTAGCAAACAAAAGCGCTATCTGTCCAGTTTTTCCTCTATACAAACATCGAGTTTTGCTCTCTATTTTTCAATATCTTTTTGTTTTGCCTTAGTTAATAGTTAAAAACGAGTTCATTACAAACCTTGAAGAATTCTAAACAGTCAAAATATAATTGCACTTGTTGTTGCATTAATCCCAATTTAATAACTGGCCTGTGTTATAGTCATTGGGGCATTTATTACCTTTTATCCACCAGAGTGTGTAAAGCACACATTAGGTATCCCATTTGAAATTTGCGCTTCAATTACCAAATCAATAGAATCTTGTACAAAGGCAAATCTGAGGGCCTTTATTTGAATGAGTGCAGATATTGATTGCCTGAACCAAAATGAAAAATTCAAAATTCCTGTGAAAGCTATTTAAGTGTACTTTTGATGTATTTATAATTTTAAGAGCTACCTTGCACAGTTTGACAAAAAAACAATCAGGATATTTGGGGAACAATCATTTTGACTCACACTGTAGCTCTATTACATCATGGGCCGAGTTGTCAGGTCGTTACTTTTTCAAAAGCGTGTTTTGGCCATACATCAGTTTTGTGGCTTTTGTTTTACATTATTAATCACTTAATTCTTTCACTTTGTTCACTGAAACCTGTACAATTGTTTTTCTTGATTTTCGTGCTTTATTTTGGTATGCAACACATCCAAACTGCTAAATCCCTTTAAAGGTTTTCTCAATACAATTCTGGAGAAAATGATTCCCTGGCAATTAGTGTTAGGTTAAGGCATCGTTTGTCCTAATTTTACTGTCCTTAGTAAGCAAAGTTGGTCATACCGAGAAAAATAAGGTGACACATCAGGAAATAGATTATAGTATGTGCATTGTGCAATATACCAAAGCCGACAAAGAGACTCTCTGCTGAAGGACTAGTACCCAATTATGCGTGTTTCGAGACTTAATAATAATGGATGAAATAAAAATGATGAAAACGTGACTGAAAGAGTCGCCATATCCATTTATAAAGCTACGCTACGCTGAACAAAATTTCAATCATTGTACTATCTTCTGATTATGGCAAAACAGAATTGGATAGCCAATTTTAATATCATTCTTATAGCTAATAAATAATGAAACAACATTCAAAACATATTGAATAACATCAAAGTACAAAAGGCAACCTTGAGACTCTTATTAAAATTATTTATTTATTATATAATTACATGACAAAAATACTAATTGTTTTCATCATTCTTCTTATTTATGAGACGTATCGTATACGTGATCGTGAGCATAACGCAGATCAAAGATTCATGGTCAAGGATTTGAATGGGTAAGACGTGATGCTTGTTGAATACTAAAATGTAGCATTCCATTGTTCCATACATTTTATGCTATTGTTTTATGACTCGAATAACCTTAGGGCGTGCTTCGAGTGTATTCACGTGTACTGACTCGTGTAATTCAGAAAGGGACCTCTGGGGAGCGACGTCAAATAATTTTCAATGTGTTTGTTTTAGTCCTAAAACATGAAAGTATATTCAGCGCTGCAACGTATTTGGTTTACAGCATTCCATCCACAAAACGATTTGGATGTTTTTTTCTGTATCTTACCTTAAAAAAAGACAAAAACAAATAAATGGATTAATATTTCATTTCTAATTATATTATTATGACCATGGGCCTGGTAAACTCAAGAAAGCCTCTACAAAAAGCTTAGTAACATTGGAGTCCACAGTAGCAATGGGACTGGTTGGGACAGCCTGGGGTTAACAACATCACAATCTTTTCGAAACTGTCTGCGATTTACATTTTACAGGTATTAAGGGGTGCTCTCTATAGACGTAGTTCCTCTCCAAAGAACGAGATGCTTTCATTGTTCGTTTGTTCAACTTAATCTATAGATCTTTACCCATTTGCATATACATGTATATAGAACTGTTGAGAACCCAATTAAATACCAGCAAGTCATTGGTCCCACCAGGATTGGATCCGGGGACCGTTTGCACTGGGGGAATGCATGGCATGGTCTAATGGTTAGAGAGCTTGCTTTTGGACCCAGGCTCTCTGGTTCAAAACTTGGTGGCAGACTTAAAAGGGCTAAAAAGTATCTAAATTTTGCGAACGGAGCGAGCCAAAAATTAGGTGTTTTATGTTTTTTGTCGAAAAAAAGGTTAACATTTCGGTAAAAGGTCCAAGTCTCTCCCCCTCCCTCCTTTGCAATTTTTTGGGGAAATCTCCCCCTAACAAAATCCTTGTTAACTGAACCTGCTTGGTGGAGCCATGGCTGGATTTATTCTAGGTACTCAATTCTGGATTTAATTTGTAATGATATTGAGTGAACTTAGAATTACCACTCTCCTCCCGATACTCGATTCATTTTGATATGGTAGCCCCGTACGCATTCTTGCGGAGGTGAAAATTCAATGAGGCGCAGGGTTTATGTTAATACATGTTATTGTAGGAATGTTGAGGCGCTGAAATCACTATTTGTGTGTTTCCATACATGAATGAAATTGTATTTAGTGGCAGTTGAGTGAGTTATATGGACCGGAGTGTCCCCCAACATAATCCGGTGTGGCACGTGCATTTGAAATTCTTTCATTTTCTCCTCTCCGACGGAATTGAATACGTCCAAAACTCCAGGGGGACTAACGTATCACGCGAATCGACTATAGGTCATTTGATATTATACTCGATTCCTCTGATATGTGAACCCCGTCCATTCTTTGCGGAGGTGGAAAATTCAATGAAAAAGCGCAGGACTTCTGTTAATCATGTTTTGTGAGAATGTTAAGCCTGAAATACACTATTTGTGTCGTTTCCATACATGAATGAAATTGTATTTCTTGGCCAGGTAAGTGAGTTATATGACCGGAGTGTTCTCCAAATAGCCGTTGATGTGGCCGTGCCTTGAATTCTTTCAATTTCCCTCTCTCCGACTTATTGCATAGGTCCAAACTCCAGGGGGACGAAAGTAATCACGCTAATCGTCGACTATAGTACTCTAAAGAAGTTTATATCTCTGTGAATTTTTTTTAAAGAATCTGATTTCATTTCAACCCTGATTTTGGTAAGGTATGGGTGTCAACATTTTAAACCCAAAAAAGGGTAGTTTATCGTAGTTTTTCGGGAGTCAAAGTCAAAACCGGGGTAAAATTTTGAAATTGATGCAATCATGTAAAAGTATAACCAATTAATAGTTTAATCATAAGGGTTCCAACATTTATAGTTTGTACTATCTGCGGGCCGAAATTTTTTGGAATATATGCTAAAAACAGGAAAAAACTAAAAGGTAGTTTTCATTGTACAGGTGGGTCAAATTATTAAAATAACACCGATTTTGCAAATCTGATGATGAAGTTTCTTGTCGACCTTGTCATATCTAATAATGGCATTGAAGTTTTCAAAGCGAGTAACCTACAAAAATATAACAGAATAATGATTCATTATGATGAAAACAATTAAATGATTCAAATTATTATATACTTCAACCTAAAATATTTGACTTAATGGGTTGATGCAAAAGGAAACAATCCTTCTGTTGAGTAGGAATCGTAGTCAAGTTTGAGCAAACCTTAAACACATTGTTTGACTGTTGAGTAAAGGTATACTTGCTTGTGTACGGTTTACTCGACTGAATACATTTCTCAACAGAAAGAGCTTTCCCCTTTTATAATCAATTTTTTAGTGTTTGGATCATTTTCATATTGAAATTTGAAGTAAATAAAGAAACAAATCATGGAAAAAATTATGTAAGTTTGGGTTTCTACAACAAATACCTGCATCTATTTATCTAACTCCAAACGCACAACAATATCCCCGAAAAAATAGCAAACCGTCCGTTAAAGGCTGACTCAGAGATTTCCAGATGAGAGCGCCCTCAATTTTCTAACAAACCATGTTTCATCATGTGAGTGCAACAAAGTCGTATCTGCATATTTGTCATTTTGCAGGAAACGCTGTTTTGTGTCCAAATTTCTTTTGTTTTCTATTGTTTATTAATGTTTTCTTTCTTTCATTAAAATGTTTCTAGATTGATTTGAGACTGACACCATAGCTTAAAGTTTGTGTTTTTACCTATATTTACCAAATCAAGCAAGAACTCAATTTTACCCAAAATGTCAGTTACGACTTTGTTGCACTCACATGACGGTTTATTGCGTGCACATACATACTAATCACTGTGTGAAATAGCCAAGCTCAATTCGATGTCATTCATATAGAAAATTACAACTTTGTAACAAAATTCTAAATCCGGAAATTGAGCCATTCAGGTGACTCTCTTTATTTTCTTATTGATCATGTTAATTAACAACAAAAAAAAGGTTTACATTTTCAAAATCTCTGAGTCGCCTTTAAATGCAAATCACCTATTGCCTAATGTCGTATTTTACATACAACCCTTCAGTTAATATCACTTGACAAAAAAATAGATAATAGCCTGCATCGTTTCATATGATGGTCATATCCTTCCACGTAGCCTTAAAATATGACAGACAACTTTCCCTTCAAAATAATATGTAATTTTGATCATATACAAAAATAAAAACACACGGTCCTCTAACATACACTTGGTTCGACGCGGTGAACCTTCCACTTTTATATATAAACCTCAAAAATAAATTTGCTCGATTTATAACATACACCAAAAGAGGTATATATCTCACTATTATCAATTTATCTTGAATTTATAACACTTATTTGAATAGTGGATTTACAATACAATGCTGTCACAACTGCTTAATTCACCTTCCACCTTCCACAGTGCCACTGCATTAGTTGTATTGTTATTGTATTGTTATTGATCGCAAAGCAATGTGGTTATGCCAGGTGAAGTTGGATTGCGACTCTTTGACGTCCTTTGTAATGACTGTTATAGACCGTATTCAATATGGACGTCAGCCAACCAGAAACATGTTGGTGGACAAGATTCATACATTCCAGGACTACAATTAATTAAGCTGTCAATCGATCCATTTTTAGAGATTGCACATGGACTCATTGACAGTGCATGTAAATTGTGTAGTACTGGAATCGTCTATCTTGTCCACCAACTTGGCGCTATTGAATACGGTCTATTGACTAACATTATAACAAAACCGAAATCAGAATTTTTGTTTTCAAATATTAAAAATACTTGCGGTCCCAGACCGCGAGTGTCGTCTGCCATCGCGGTTTGGTGAATGGGGCCAAAGGTCACATGAGTCACCAAAGTCCCATTAGGTCACCAACATGTCACCCTACCCCGCTCCCTCCTTTCCACCAAGTTTACATCATCGTAGTCCTGACAACTCATGACGGCATGATGCAATATAATTAATAAGGGCTAACATTTGACCACAGACCCACACCAACACACACACCCACACACACACACACACACCAACACACACACAAACACACAGATACACAGATGCACAGATATACACCCAGAGTAATCCCTATGTGCCTTCTGCAATTCTTGCAGACGACATAGCCCTGGAGCTAGCACACATTGGTAACACATCTCAAGTACAAAAGGTTGAGTGATAGTCAATATGATAGACAGCCTGACAGGGAACCATGAACCGCGATTCTTAAGTGCCCCAAGTGGTGCCTTAAGAGAGGGGGCCAAGAAAGAACAACGATGGACAGGCGGTCAAATTTTTAAATTGAGCCAATTTTTTTTCATGTTGAAAATTAACAATATTAGGAGCAAAACCATAAGGATCAGAAAAGATCAGGTTGTATTGTACAGCCTAAAGTTTCAGAGGTGGGGCTAAAAACAGCAAAAATCAATTAAAAAAGGGTCAATTCAGTTGTACAGGGGTCAAAATTTTAAATTGCTCCGATTTGGATAAAAAATGGTGCAAATTATTGGTGGAGCTATAGATGAAAATAAGGAATAGCTTTAAGTGTCTCAAATGCTTGCTTATAGAAAGTAGGGGGGGTAACAAGATCAAGCCCCATTGAATGCAATGGACGTTTGACCTTCTGTGCCCCAGACATCGGAAACTCAGCATGAAGACGTTTAAAACTATTCCTTATTTTAACCCTATGAACTCACCAATAATTTGCACCATTTTTTATCCAAATCAGGGCAACTTTTAAATTTGACCCCTGTACAACTGCAATTGCCCTTATTATTGATTTTTGCTGTTTTTAGCCTATAACTCTGAAACTTTAGCCCTTGTACATAGTACAAATCTATACCTTTTCGGAATACTTAAGGTGACACATAACATGGATGTGCCTTTCAACATGATTGGATCAATTTAAAAATTTGACCCCTGTACAAACTTTGTTTTGACCCCCTTTCCTTAAAACACCATTTGCGGCAATTAAGAATCATGTTCAGGGCTCCTGTCCGTATGTCCACATATTTAATCGCTCCAACCTTTTGTACTTGAGATGTGTTACAAATGTGTGCTAGCTCCTGGGTTAACAAAAAATGACTGGATGAGATGTAAATTTTGTTGGTGTCTTAATTAATGGTGTTTTACCGACAGCATTCCTTTAAACAGAGCACCATAAAACACGTAAATTTCGCTGGTTTGAGCTAGCTAGGATCAGTCAGTCGGCAGGTTACTCAATAAACTATATAAAAGACGAAGGCCAAATAACCAAATGTATACCAAATTTCGTAGTGCTCCTAATGGGGGAGGGGAAACCAAGTTTAAATTCATAATAAATTATTAAAATCATATAACTGCATGTTCCCGCACATAAAACTGGCACATTTTCTTGAAAATGAATAAAATGTCACCCAATTTCTTCTTCCCAATATCAGTGACTAATGGACATGTATAGACTTCAGAAAACCATGAACTAAAGATATTCAACAATCGGCCCGGTATGCGGAGCCATTGTTATATTGCCACGCAGTTGAAAATATCTAGGTGTTATCACCTCCACAATTCGGGTTGAGTAACAAAATACCCGTCCTCTTTCACAATAACTAATAAATGATGACAAAGTTGATGCAAAGTCATGAAAAATTACTTTTTAAATCGGAGAGGTGATAATACCTAAAATCTTTTCAACTGCAAGACAATATAACAATGGCCCTGCACTCCCACATGAAAAGGAATCCGAGGTGCTTTTCTTCACCGCATACCGGGCCGATAGTTGAATATCTTTAGCTCCATTGTTTTCTGAAGTCCAGTGTATCCATTGGTTACTGATATTGAGGAAATGAAAAGTTGAGTTGACATTTTATCCATTTCAAGAAAAAGTGCCAGTTTTATTTGGGGGATCAGACGATTATAATATTTTATTTCGAATTTACACTTGGTTTTCCCTTACCCCCTTAGGGGCACTACGAGACAACAGTATAGAACTGGACATGTCCCATAGTCTAATAACAGAAGCATTATTACATAACATTGGTAAGCAACAAATAACCTTTTGACCAGATGAATACATGCAGTGTTGGATAGTACGGTATCATTCCCTCAGTAGTAAATAAAAAAACTAGGGTGTAGAATAATTCTTATGGATTCACATTTACACATTTTTATGCTTTGCATTCTCTGATCTTTGAGTAGCATTATCTGCACTCAGTAGCGCTGTTAGGTAACATCTATAATAGGTGCCGGAAAGTAGGTTCAATGGTTTAATTGCATTAAATACATTCAGAAATGATTGGTGCTATACTGTTTTTTCGACAATGCTCGGAAATACAATAAAGAAATTAACCTGAGGTAATAAAATGAAATAATTATTATAACTATTTAGGCGGGTTCGACGCCGAAAAATTGAAAGAAGCAATTGAGAATAGTGATCCCGCACGGAAATCGAACCCGGTAACTTTTGTTGATGTAGGACATCACTGCCTCAAGGACTCGGTCAGCAGACAGAATTGGAAAAGTTAGCAGTCACTTAACCCATTTATTTTCTCTTCTTATCAGTTACATTAGGTACTAGCCAAGGTTAAGCACGCGTATGTAATATTGCCATCGTCCCCGAAGACATGGTAGAGGTTGATTATGAAAATACTGACGTGACGTGACGGGAGTATAAAATAATAATAATTGAAAGGAGAAAATATGTAACAAAATGTATTCAATTCATGAGACGGGTTTCATACAGATAGATCTCAGCTTAGATGAAAGAATTTTGATTTCTTTTCCTATTTCCCTTGAGGTTTTGGCAGTAATGTAGCATGTAGATACTTGTAGTAATATACGTCGGCTGAGTGTTGAGAATGAACCAACTGAATGATTGAACCTTATTAATATATACAATTACCGATTTCGTAAAAAAGTATAAATTTTCAACATCCAAAAGTAATGACCTATCAAGAGAGATTACACCATGATTATGCTGGATCACAGATTCAGAGTTACAATTTTAGATTCCTATATCGGGGCATGTTACAAACATTTTAACTATTCGAAGTAACTTTCTTGGAATATATATATTGTTGCTCAACAATGTTCAAAGAACGTGGGGAAAAATAAAACCTGACAAATTAGTCTAGCAGATTATATGGGTTCCCATGCACCCCTTTAAAACTAAAATTCTAACATGATTTTTAGAATCTTTACGACATCTCCTTAAAGAATTTTGATGTTACCAATCCGTTTGGCGGCCATCTTGAATCTAAACAGATGAGATATATAAAATGGTTAAATTTAGTTGAAAAATATCTCAAATGATTCGTCTTATCATAATAAATCAGAAAAGAATATAGTTTGGCATATCTGTGATGTTTAGTTACAGAGATATGGGTGAAAATGTGATAAAGGTCATTGAACTTTTGATTGATCATTGTACAGGGAGCCAAATTTTCAAATCTTGACAAAATTCGTGTCAAATTGTTGGTATGAGCATGAGCAATCTGGAAATGTACAGTTCCACGATTTAGAATCTTCCATTTTGGTATATTTTTAGGAAAGAAATGAGTAGTCCCCAATTCCCATACAAAACAATGCAAATTTGAAAAGAGGGTAACTTTACACCGAATTTTTTACCCCATAACTAAACATCCTAGATATTGCAATCTATACTTTTCTAGATTGCTCATACTCAATACCAAAACTACACAGCCAATTTTGTGAAGATCAATGACCAATCAAAAGTTCAATAACCTTTATCACATTTCCACCCATATCTCTGTACCCAAACATCAGAAATATGCCAAAAGTATATATTTTATGATTCCTTATGATGAGACGAATCATTTGTGAAACTTTTTAACTAAATCGAACCACTTTATATGACTGATCTGTTCAGATTCAAGATGGCCGCCAAACGGACCACGTGGGACAATATTTAAGAAGATATCATAAAGATTCTAAAAACATGTTAGAATTTAGTTTTAAGGGGGTGCATGGGAACCCATGTAATCTGCTAGACCAAATACACTGGTTGTACATTGATAAAAGGGCGTTATGTTTCAGCCGGAAAAAGTTCAAAGAGCAAGGGAATTCAAAGGTATAGACATTCTCTTAATTGAGTGCATCAACCCGTCGAGAAGTTCTACTCATTAAGCGTTCCAATTGAAAACGAGGCTCGAATGGGGTGAAAAACGTATTTACTATGTGAGTCTACATAATAACTTGTGAAACTGCTCACTTTATTGTGATTAGTATTAGAAGGGGACATCGCTATGTATGTTATAGTGAAGTACTGACGGGAATTTTGAATACACGGTACAATATGATCGGATCTAAATCAACTTTTGATAGTCATTCATATATTGTAGTGTGAACATAGTTTAAATTCCGACATGTATGGCTGAAAAAATAGAAACCGTTTTCTGTTTGAATTAAGTTTGGTTTATTTGTAGAATAAGTACAATCATCCAAAGAGACAAAACACAGGATTCTCAAACTCCCGAGTCTCGTTTTCGATAGCAAACTGTTTAATCACTGAGAACTAATAATATCTATCGTCCTCGATGTGTTCAATTAAGAGAATGGTCTACATGTACATCGGATAAGTCGATATCAGCATTGACTGTTATTCCAGAACGCCATCCCTTGGTTTTATATATCAGTTAATTGGTTATTGAGCAACTTAAGTATTGATCAATCACAGTGATTTTTTTTATTAATCTATAAAATCCGAATACTTATTAATTTAATGGACTAAAAGATTGATTATTTAATCAGCTCATAAATTATCGATCAATTAATTGTCTAACTACAGAATATTCCATAAGGTGATCGATCACACACTAAATATGCAAAGAGAGATTTGCTTATCAGATATCCCAGGGGAGGCGCCAGGGGGTGGTGAGAGGACGACCGCCATAGGCGTAAATCCCGGGGGGGATGGGGGGGATATATCCCCCCCAATATTTTGATGAGGGGGTATGGTCAATACGATCATCCCCCCCAATGTTGATGCCCATTCATGTGTTTTTGATCAAATATAACCTCATATTTTACCATAATAGCTTAAAAATGGTAAATTTTCGCGCGCTTCTCGCGCATTTTGTTATAATTACAATTACATTTAACAAATTTACCTTCAAAATGTGCTAGTAATGGATCTTTTCACCAAACCCCGTTTCATTCATAAATTTTCCATCAACCCCATCCCCCCCAATGTCAAAAATTTTTTTTTTTTTTTTTTTTTCCCCCCCCCCCCAGAGTTTCAAAATCACGAAAAACATGGGTTTTAAGCATTAATTAAAAAGCCCCGAATTTGCACTGATGTAAAGCTTTCCATCCAAGGTAAGAAATCTATTGTGAAATCACTACATATGACACAATAGACGCCTCAAATCTCTCGTAACACATTTAACTGAATTGTGACTGACATAATTCGATGAAGGGCTATACACAATCACGTACATTGTTTACCTAAAACATAATGTTCTACATATAAATGTCCTTCACTTTCACAAAAGACGGAACATGTTCTATTTGATGTTTTCACTGATTATATGATTCGATCTGGTCCTTACACAATAATGAATTATTGATTTAATCGTTATAGGGTGTTATAAAAATATGGATTTTATGCACATGGCATTTATAATATATCTTCAACATTTATAATATATATTTTCAATTATATCGTTGTACCGTCTCTTTTACGTTCCCCGCAAATAGATATTTCTGCCGTGGTTCACCCTTAATACATGACACGTTTATACCGAAACCCAAGAAACACCTACACTCTAAATTACAAGGATTTAAAATAAATCCCAAAAGATTGTGATTAGGGACCAATCCATAAATCTTATAGATTAGAATATTAGATCTATAAGATTTAATTTTAAATCTAAAAATGGATTGGTCCATAATCACAAATTTTGGGGATTTATTTTACATCCCTGTAACTTAAGAGTGTAATAAATATCAGAAAGTATTTATATTCACAGTACTGTTTATCAGCTACATTGCATAAATATTGAATTAATAAAAAATCCAAGTTGCATTGAAAAGTCTAAAATGCGCACGAACATGGAACAACATTATCGCGTCTTGCGATAACAAAACCAAAAAAAAAAAAAAACCCTTAAAGACAATAAACAATAATAACAGCCAAACAAATATATATTTTTAAGAATCCAGCAAGACATTAGTTATTGGAAGACGTTCGAATTCTTTCTTACTCGGAGCTGATTCTGATGTGCACAGCAATTCAAAACGGATATATTCTAATAAATTAATCCAAGTTGGAGACAGAAATATTTACTTGTAAAATCCACTTGAAATAATCGGGTATGCTGTAAAACACACCACAATCCAGCTACTGTACACCAGTTGTGAGTGTACTCTTAATACGCCATTTCAATGTAAAATCATCAACTTACAGTGGCGTATAAAAAGGAATGAAAAAGGAAAAAAATTACCAGTATATTATTTCACTAAATAGTTACCATGGTTACGGTATGGTTCAGCCATAGTTCTATTCGCTATCAGAATACCTCTTCTTTCTCTGTGATGAAAGCATATAGGGTTAGGGCAAAAAGGCACCATCTGCAATGGCTGCCACATGTTAGATTTGGCAAGAATAACACTTAATAACACTTAATAAGAACATAACTGACAAATGTTAGCTATTGCAGATGGGGCCTTCTTGCACTAAACTCTCGATGTTACCATAAATTGATTGATGCCAGATCTTTTATACCTTCGACCATTTTAATCACGGTGTAAAATCCGTGAGAGTTCACACGAAGACGGTACATCGCGACAGCGGGAACGACAACAGGTCAGAGAGTGATCCAATACAGGTGAGCTGTGGAAGAAGTTCAAGGATTGTCCAGCGTTTCAAGCCAACTGAGGCACTTTTCCTTCAGTTCTTCGTCTTCGCATATAGAGCTACATATAGATTCGTCTGAACCCTGTTTTTGCGCCAATAGTTCCTGAGTAATTCTTACTTGAGGAGTTCTTTTCGTGTCTTCATTAGCCAAACCCGCCATTCTCAATCGCCGAGTCATTCCGTTGGGAGGCTCAGAGTTTCTTCGCACGAGCATCTTCTTTGGATGCTGACTCAAGCGTTTCTTGCGGATTTCATCACCATTCTTTTCCCGATGTTCCGCAATGTCCTGAAGTGTGACCTCAAAATGTTTTGATCCACTGTTAATTCGACGACGTTGGTTTCTTGGTGACAAACACACGTCTTGCTGTTCAGTGGTGGTACCAAGCGGCGAATCGGGTGTTTTCGGCGAATCTGGAAGACTGGTACGAGGTGAATTGCAATCTGGAGGGCGAGGAGGAACCGGAGCCAACGGGCGACTAAGCTGTGACGATGATGGACGTGGACTATCTTCTATACTCAATGGAGACGGTTTGCGCCTGGCACCCGGACTTATTGGTAGCGGAGTCTTGGGGCTGACAGGACTAAGAGGGGATGCTGTTCTGGGACTTACAGGACTCAAAGGCCGTGCAGGTCTCGGACTTGTAACTGGACTTAGAGGAGCTACACGTTGAGTCACAACAGGGCTCAGCGGACGAGGGGTTCGCTGAGCTACTGGGCTTGGAGGAGGATTTCTGTCTGACGCATTCCTTTGCGGTTCTGAAGTCTTTAAAGAGTTAGGACTAAGAAAAAGTTCCAGAATAGTTTCTCCTTCTGAATTGGATGCGCCAGGACTTGAATTCATACTAGTGGTTGATCCGCTACTATTCAAGGAACTGCTCAATCCATGTCGATGAGGTCCCCGTGAAGCGATCCCAGGCAACCCACTATCATTTCGAAGTAGATTACTTTCACTGTGTCTTCGACGTAATCGACGCAATCGTTGAAATTCGGCCACAACTGTGCTATCAACCGGAGATTCTGCTTGTTTACTTCCTTGGACTCGACGCACTCTTTTCTGTAAGATCCAGAGTCTTCAATGTAGATAATTTTGTCTCCCGAGCCATTTCAATATCCCTGACGACTTTGTTGTTATTATTCCCGTCATCTTCAGACACATGTTCTGCCGTGGTTGATACAGCTGCATTGGTCTTAACTGACGCTGCACTGCTTTGCATGTTGTATAAGCACACTGTCACTTGAAGAAAATGATAATAAATATAATCCAAAGGGTGTGTTGAGAATTGTCATGAACGCGTTTCATAGAATAAATGGTTGCTTGTTAACAATTATAAGGGTCATTTCTTAACATGCACATTTGACTGCTGATGATCACGTAATGGCGAAGCCGGCCGGTATTAGAGGCAAACTTACCTCTCAATGTTTTATAATATCTTGAGGCGCTTTGTATATTCAAATTTATTCGCGAACCTATGCAGACGTCATATGTAACAATGATTAATTTGAAGCAAAATCCGGCAGAGGCTGTGGGGTGAAACGGCGTCCATAGCAACCGGCTCATTAAAGTGCGCCCGCTATGAACTTTTTGCCCTCGAGGAATGCCATGATTTAAACAAAATAAAGTTTGTTATAACTGATTTTATTTTTATTTTGCCCTCCAAAATTACAACATGAATGTCTCTATTCCCTGCATAGTAAATTACCCATTGTCGGTTTTCTATATGTATACTTTGAGGGGGAACAGTCTGATGCATAGAATATATTCAATTCATCACCCGAGTCGTAGCTAGTCGTGGGAGACAAAATTGTCGCAGTCTAATTAAGTTAGCAAGATGTTGTTATTGTTACGAGCTATTAGTGTTGTCGCAAATTGGCCTTGAATATTTGAAGGTCAAAATCATTGGTAATGAAATGTGATATTTGCTTTCCTTGTTTTTTTTTTTTTTCCAATTTTAGTAAAAAAATTCGTGATGTTATTTTGATATATAACGATATTCGACAGGAATTTACGTTCTCCTTGGGTCCATTTTGAAAGGGAAAAAATAACGAAACAAAGTGGTATGAATGGGTGTTTATATCGCAGGGGTATTATGGACACGGTGTTAAGTGTAGCTGGCACTAATATTTAATTTTTGGCTTAGAATTATAAATGATTACGAT
Source organism: Ophioderma brevispina (assembly GCA_023653785.1). Taxonomy (NCBI): domain Eukaryota; kingdom Metazoa; phylum Echinodermata; class Ophiuroidea; order Amphilepidida; family Ophiodermatidae; genus Ophioderma; species Ophioderma brevispina. The sequence goes on from JAMKCH010027126.1 coordinate 28,429, forward strand.
TAAAGCCTTAGGCCGGTATTCACAAAAGCGGGTTAACTTTAACCCAGTGTTAATTTTAACCCTAGGTTAAATATCCCATAGAGGATAACATGAATTTAATCCATGATCGTGGGTTAAACCTTGTTTAACCCTGGATTAAAGTTAACCCGCTTTTGTGAATACCGGCCTTAGAGATTAGAGTCACAGTTAGGGTAAGGGTTATAATTAGGGTTGGGAAATTAAGGGTTGGGCTTAAAAAGTAGAAGTAAGAATTAGGATAGGGTAATAAGCATTAGTATTTGCTTTCAAGAAGGAATTGTCAACCCTAGGATTGAGCTTACGAGTCAATGAGTGTTCATGATTAGGTTTATATGGTTCAGGGCTGGAGGTAGAGTGGAGTTAGGCGGCGGGTAGGTTTATGGATAGAATACGCTCTCAAAACTGTTGTTAAGATTTTAAGCAACATGTATTAACAGGTGAACAGCCCAACGTTGGGTATTTTTTACCCATTTGTTGGGTAATGTAAATTATTTTAGCATAATATTGGGAAAATTTCCCCCACTATCTTCTGTTATATTAACTGTTACCTATTCCCCTATTTAATATATATTATGTTGGCTAAAATTTTTAACCAACCGTTCAGTTTGAGAGTGATAAAGTCAGGTTGGGATTTTCGGGGTAGAATCATTATACCTTCGCCTGAGATGAGGGTTATTATTGGCGGTTGTCGTACAAGATTTTTTTTTAAAATAAATTGTTAAAATTTAATTTGAAATAAATGTTGAACTTAATTGTAATCCTTACGTAGATGTAAAGCTCATCAGCAGAATGCATGGGACAATTAATATACCCCTCCAGCATCTGCAGCTGCAGCATATACCATATATTGTTGTCGTCATTGTCATCGCATTTGTCATTACCGTTGTCATAATTGTTGCCATTGTTCATCGACATCATAACCATTGTCACCGTCATCGACGGACAACGTCATTTCAGAACAAGTTTAATAAACCTTTGCCAATGTGCGGGCACTTTGTATTAAACAACTTACACATCGCTGTTGATTTCAAGATTATCCAAAATTAACTTTGATTTGAACTCTTGCTAATTTGATGAAATTGCATAGCCTTGTTATTATTTTCGAGTTCATTTTCACCGGAGTTAATCGAGTTGTAGACTGGGGTGTCACGTCAAGGTGAATTCATAGGCGTAGGGTGTCACGTCAAGGTGAATTCTAGACGTAGTAACACGGTGAATTATTTTCGTGCCAGAATTTATGACTAGTTGAAATAAAAAGTGACATTATGGGGACAGCCTGGCTACCAACTGCAATTAATGTCGTAACATCAACCTACTTGCAATAATGCAACGATACCGGTGTGATGAGAGTTTCTCATAAGGTGTCGGATTTTATTTGGAATAACCTTTTGAATTGAATCTGTATTCTTCGATTTTTGCTTCGAATTATGTAACAAGCTATACTTGAAGCTCTACCTGCTATTATTATAACACGTTCATTTTTTTTAACAGTTTTAAACAACTATTAGAAAGAAAAAATGGACACAAAGCAGAATTATAACGAGCCTATCAATGGTCTATTCGAGACACGAGTCACGATCACGATTTGAGCTCACGTGCATGCTTTGATTTCTGTCGTGCATGACAGAAATATCATCTTCTTTATTACATAAGAACGGCGTTTTCGGTTTATTCACTTAAGGTGTGATTTAATACATTGGTAAGAATTATGCAGAAAATTCGGTTTCAAAATTTGGGATGTATTTTCTGGAAAATTCCACGGTTCCTTTCAAACTTCCGTTCTTAAAAATTTCAGACCAGCATGGCATACTGGTGTTAAAATGTTAATCTCAGGTAACGCTTCTTATATTTTAAGTACAGACGTTTACCACTTATAATTATGTTGCTCATTAATTTTCTATATAGTGTTGATAAACGCCGTTTCACAGTGTGCATGTGTACTGCGACTCTCGCTGGTTTGAGCATGCATGTAATGGGGGAGAGAGACACTTCATGGCATACGGATTGAATTAAAGGCACGGCATTTTAACAATCCAGGGCCCCGATTTGTTTTACAGGGGAGATTTTGGGCGTGTTGATATTGATCAACCATGCCCCAAATACACCAAGTGAATTAATAAGCTATCATGGATGGTTTAGTTTTTTCATTAATACGTGATTTTCAACCTCGACCCAACCACTCACTCCATCAAACCTTAGATTTTGGTATTCTATTACCGCTGATGCCCATTATTGAAAATGCAGCATTCTGATTGGTCAGTTTACTGCCCATTATTCTGCAATAATGGGTCGCCAATGCATTTTCTTATTAAATGAAGCTGTTTTAAGTAATAGAATAGAAATAAAGGGTTTGCAGTGTCATTTATGGGCTCATAATGTATCCTCGGCCAGAAAAACTCAAAAATGGGCTCGGCTGCGCCTCTCCCATTATTTAGTTTTTCTGACCTCGGACACATTATTCGCCCATAAATGACACTGCAAACCCTTTATTTCTTAATTAGAAAGCTTATATCATGTATATTTTTTCTCATCTCATCATCTGCAAACTAGTTTGGTTGAATTCTTTTCGGTTACGGTTGCCAGAAATTATTTGTACAGTAATCTGTTTCTGCTTTGGTTTAGTATCACAGACTAGCTGCATCTCAATCTATATGAGATATTGAAATATGCAATTCCCGCGATGGTTTTTCCTCCGAACACAGCAAAACCTTAAAATATCACCAACTTTACTTTTTAGTAAAAAAAAAGGCCAAGAAAATTGACAAATGCATGATGAAAGATCGTTCAGTTTTGTGCGAAAATCCTAGTTAAGAGCTGTTAAGATCGGGGACAACCGGTGTAGAAGTAATTATAGTACGGCGTACTCGCAGTTCGGCTACAACGGTAAGGAATAAGGCACTCAATTCAGTTGACAGTTGACTCTTCACGCAACATTAGTTTCACGCTTTATTCCGTTATCGTCTATGGAGCTCGGACTATGGCTCCGCACGACGACCTATGTGCTTTCAATCGGGGATCCCAATTTTATTGGGGGATCCAAACACTGCCGGAAAATGTTTATTGCTAGACATGCAGGAAATCATGCGTTAAACTCCTTTGAGGGCAAATGTCTGCCGGAATTGTGGTATTAATGTTGTAATAAAACCTTATGAAAATATTTATTGCTCAAAAACCATGCGGGTCATGTTACAACAAGAATGTCGTTTTTTCGACTTTTATTTTCTCTGAAATCGCGCATTATTGGTTTTTAAACTCTTTTTTCTGGATTCCATAGACATGATATGATTAAAAGTTAATTAACGTTTTAATCTATGGAATCCAGATTAAACAAGTTACATTCGCTGTTGGCTTCTCCCTGCTGCTCCCCCTACTTCATGCAACAGAGGTCTTCAACCTTTTGTATTTTAAAGATAGGGTTCCACGTACCCCACGATTGAGAGTTCTTCAAACTTCGTATTCCTCAAATAGCTCCGCGCACGTGTGCTTCAATTCCCATATCATGCACAATTACAAACTGAATTTCCATATAGAAAAAGTTTGTTGATCTGCATGCAGTCTCGGTGGCGATATTTTTTCCCGTAGTACTTGTTACTTTCTGAAATTACAGATTCGTATTCACAAAGTTGGAAAACAAATAATTTCTCAAAATTGAACAGAGTGGGGTTACAAGCAGAGATTTAAGCAAGCATTCTTAACATTATTTGTTGCCATAATATAGGATTTTAATTCAACAAACCTCACGGAATAAAGGCAAACTCATGCGGTTTTAGGGTAAAGTGCGGGTGGTAGGGGACATGACGCCTAAATTGGTTCGGAAACTAACAAAGACATGTTAGGTTTTCTGAAAAACATTACTTTTAATTCACTGTGGATTGACTAGGATTTTTTTTTTTAAACTACTTTGTGTATAAGTACCACTGGCATTAATTCGAAGTGTCCCAGGTACTCCATTATCTTCCCCCATTGTGGTATGGGACCTTACTCTGGGTATTTAGGCAATTAGGGAGTAAGGATAACGAAAGAATTACATTCCAGCTGTTGATAATTGAAGTGTTTTCAGATACTTGATATGACATACTATAACCAAATAATGATGGTGTTTTTTTTTTGCGTTCAATTATTTCCACGTACTTCGAATTGACAATACCCTCCCTCGTCCAACCAAGGTTCCCAGCCCGCCCCCTGAATTTTTTTTTCGTAATGAAACGACAAACATCGCTTGGTTTGTAGTGTGTAGCCCATCTGTCCTTCTCTCTCAAACAGTACAAACATATCAGGTTTTACAACAAACATACGTAATGAGACACGTCATAACTGAGCAGCTTATTTTGTAGCGCAAATTTGTACGCAAAATCGCCAAAATCGAATGGTTTTTTCATCATCATATTTTCAAAACGTGTTGTTGCCATTTATGCAAGCAAAATTGTATTTTTAGATATTCGGCAATAAGGGTGCCAAAGTAATCATATACCCCACAGTTATACACTCTAACTAATAGGAAAAAAATGCAAGTATTTGCTTCAGTAGCACATACTTAAATAAAGTACCAGTTTTTTTTTGGCATTTTCCACGTATATGGAAGGTGGCAACCACCCCCCTATTACCTTCCGACTTTGAGCGGGACGGTCCTGACCCCCCATGAGGTGGTACCTCCAAGTTCTTTTCGCTAAATGACCGCAAGGAATTGTACTTACAATTAGCATAAAACCTTATATCGTAATTCGGTTGCGTTTTGTTGGCGACCGGTATCACCGTTAGGGGGTGGGGAACCACCCCCCCCCCCGGTGGACGATGGTTAATGACAGAAATTGCCCTATTTTATCAGTTTGTTGTCCTTAACATTCATATTTTCAGAAAATATGTATTTTTTATATTTATCATATTATTTGAGTATTATATGACATTAGGTTCTTATAATTTATTATCCCCCCTCAAGTCTTATAAAGGCACTTTCTTTCTCCATCCCTTCCCCATACACTTTCTCATGTAGCCCTAAGAACGTCGCACTGCGATGAAATAAATAATAGGTACCCAACGAGGGGTCCGTGGTCAGATGTGTTAATTCAAACAAATGTCTGCAATTGTACTTGGTGTTTATTTTTTACCTTCAAATGGATATATTAATAAGATATTACCAATCATAACGAAGTTGATTTCGATCAAAGTTTCTTTCTTCCCATGTTCATTAAAGTAGAAAGAAGTTAACCACGATAAGACCAGACTCCATTGGGAAAGATCAGTGGGGCTATTAGGTACTATAAAATTCGATCATAATTACATGGGGTTTTACCTTGCCTTTTTCACATCGTCTTGTTAAGGCAAAAACTGGTAAAAACGATCATTGATTCACATGCATAACAAATAAGCATACAGAGTATCCTGCGAATAGGAAAGAGTTGGAGAATGTGTATGACTTTTAAACGGAAAATTAAAGTTTAGATATTAACCCTCCACGTCAATCTTTTTAGAACTAAAAGCAAAAAAAACAAAACAAGATTTAAAACTTAACGATGACAACGAAATGCTGCTTCATAAGTTCAATTTTTTTCTACGCATCCAGCACAACGCCTTAGACTTGCATTGAGCCTTGAGATTAAATCAATTTTTGATTCTACGAATTTCGTTTAAATGATACTGATAGTGATTTACTACATTGCAAAATTTTAACAATGTAATCGATAAAATCAACACTCTTTATGATCAATAAGTTGAAAAAAGACATGTCAACAAACACATTCCAGTCCGGTAACCATGGGTAAAAAATTTTGACATAGTGGGACATTTATAAGCGTAAAACTAATAGCTATTCCCTGGGACTGCTCCAAGTACGGCTGCAACGCAATATAAAGAGTTACTACTATAAATAATGCCACCTCCAGCAAGTTGCTCGGTGGTGTAGTTGGTTTACATAAGTTTGCCTTCCAAGCATTGTCCCGGTTTCGATTCCCGCCCAGCAAGGTTTTTTTCTACTCCTTACCATATTGGATTGCAACACATATTTTACTTTGTTGTGGAGATTTCTCCTTTTTCATTTTCTTTTTTTTTTTTTTTCAGGTTAAGTGGTACATTATAGACTCTCAAACGAACGATGCAGTTTAAACCTTTTTACATATTCTGTGCGACCACTATTTAATCAGAATCCATTAAAAATATGCACATTCATTCAATCAGCATTTTTAGAGTAGATTGCACCGACTGTAACGGGTATAGGTCCGTGATTTCTGAAAATCGGCTTTTAGTTCTACTGAATATGCTACAATTAATTCAAAATTCAATCGGTTGATAAAGTCAGTTCCTTTATTTTCAGCGAGTCAAAGTAACCGTGAGACTATCTTCCCTTTCATAGAATGTTCAGACATTCTACAAATCAACTGGCAAAAGCTTTAAACTTTTCAAACAATCTGAATATCATAATTACGGTACTAAAACAAGCTGAATATCATAATTACAGTATTAGAATTATACTCTAACAAAAAATATAAAAATATTTCGCATCAAACTGTAAGAACTTCTGGTCCAATTCTATGGAAATCTTTTGATCAAAATCTAAAAATGTCAAAATCTGTAAAGCATTTTCGGAGCCAATTAAAAATCATGCATTTTATATCACAATACTACGTTAAAGTCAGGTTTGGCGCAAGAATACTTTGTTTTATTCTTGCATGTATGTAATTTCTTTTTGTTTTTGTTTGCAAACTGTTATTTTGCTAGTATGTGTGTATTTTGTTTTGGGGTCCGATCACCTCTGGCCTTTCGATTACATCCCCCATATCATTTGCTCTGTATTTAAAGAGACATGAGGAGATTTCCAGGAAGAAGCGCCCCCAATTTTTCTCGAACCCCGGTTTTTTACATATTTGGAATGCTTACCAATGTATTAGATCACACCTGAAGTGAATAAGCCGAATACGCCATCTTTATGTAATAAGATGATGATTTGATTTCTTGATTTCAAAAAGGCGTTCGACACTGTCTGGCGAGATGGCCTAATTCAAGCGGCTAGCAAAATTGGTATTAGGGGTAGCTTCCTGAATATTATTAAAAATTTGTATAATAACGTTAAATGTAAGGTTAGATTTGGTGACTTAACAACAGACTATTTTCATATTGATGAAGGTGTCAAACAAGGATGTGTGCTTTCACCGATACTTTTTTGCATTTACATCACGAGCTTGCTAAAATGATAGGGAAGAAGGGACCTAGGCGTTAGTTCTTCAACGTTAACATTGGTAAGTAGTTTTGTTCTGGGCAGATGAGTTGTACTGATCGGTGATGAAAATGAAAATGACCGAATCTTCTTTTAAACGCAGCCAAGTGAATTTTCAAAACGATGGAAGCTCTCCTTAACTTTGATAAGTCTAACGTCTAATTGTTTATAGTCAGCGAGTCAAGAAAATAGGAAATGGAAATTAGGCAATAACTATATAACCGAGGTTAATGTTTACAAATACTTGGGTTGTCCACATAGCCTAGGATTTATCTGATAACTTCCATGTTGATGAGGGGGGTCCTTGGAAAGGTCAGCGGCATTATCGCTTATATCAAATCAGTTTAATGATCAAGCTGACTACAAACAGAGTTAGTACGGCGATTTATTATGGAAGTCAATTGGCTTACCCTCCATTAATTATGCTTGCTCTGTTTGGTTTTGTATAGTAATTCTACTATTGACAAACTTGAAAACTTACAGTATGAGATGGCAGTAGAACATCCTCAGGGCCCCAGAAATGTTGCCAAGGAGCGCCCTTTACGGTGACCTGGGTGGCACTCTATATTTTGTTACATCCATAACTCCTTCCGATTCAGTATTTCAATCGTCTGAGACAATGCATAATAATCGTGGCCCCGTTTGAGCTAATGCAATTTTCTTTGTCAAAAATAGCCTTAAGTGGGCGTTGCAAACAACATCAAACCCGCTGGCCAAAGTTGCAATTCTAGCGATTCGTTCATCTAATACACAAGCTAAGTTCCAAATGGACCAAACACTTTCAAGATATAATTTGACAATGATCAAAGGATTGGTGTCAATGACAAGAGCAAACACATAACTCTCATTAACAACTTATCCAATTTCAAGAAGTTTCCGTATTTGAACATATATGTTAGACATCACAATTTCACGGATCGCAATCTCAATTTAACGCTAGACCTAACACGCTTAAAGGGGCTTTTGTTCCGATAGTCTTTGGAAGCCCCTGATTTACCCGGAGGAGCAGTATCGATTTTGATATCAGATTGAAAGGCCGTAGTTTTCTCATTGTCGTCCTAAATTTGAGCCCTCGATCATTTCATTCCCAAGATATAAACAAAAACCGCTGCTTTAGTGGTTACCACTATTCGACCAGTATAATTGAATAGGGCTTGCAACATGCATAGTTATGGAACGCTCCAGTATCAATCATGGCGAGTTTTCCCGCGAGATCGAGTTTCAAAACCCCCCCCGCGCCTGTGTATCGAGTTTTCCTCGCCATATGTCGAGTGTTGCAGCGTTATATGTGAGTTACAGCGCTATTGTACAGTTTGTCTCTATACATCGAGTTTGCTCTCTATCTGGTGGTCAAGTTTGACATAAATATGTCCAGGTTTTCCTCATGTCCAGAAAAAAAATCATGCCCGAGTTTCAAAATCTCGACATGATTTTTTTCTCCACATGAGGGAAAATCGAATGACACGATGTATAGACGGGACAAACTGGACAGATAGCGACTTGTAAACTGAAATTTAAAACGCTGCACACTCGACATGAGCAGACTCGAGTTTGCTCATGTTGAGAAAAAAAATTCGTCGGGTTTTGCGCATGTTGAGAAAAAAATCATGTGAATTTGCTCATGTTGAGAAAAAAATCATGTCAGTTTGCACATGTTGAAAAAAATCATGTCCAGTTTGTTAAACTCGGCCATTGGTATTCTGGACTGATTATTCTGGACATGATTCTGAAACTCGGCACATAGAGTTCAAACTGTATAGGCAGCATATATAGCGGGGTTAGGTATAAACTCGATATACAGCGCATGAAACTCGACATGCGAGGGGGAAAACTCGCATGATTTGATACGTGGAGGTTCCATAATATTGTTCTACCGTCAAAACCGCAAGTTTGCAAGTTAAGTTTCCCACGGTACTTGATGGGGGTGTGTGCAAGTGCCAGGCTCTTATATCTACAAAGTAGACGAAAACACAATACAACACATAATCGGACAACCACCTTTATAACCCGGAAGGGGAGAAAAGAGTCTTGGTCAGTTATCAATTATTATTTATGAATAATGATAACATGAACTGTTAGATCATTTAATGATACCAAGGCGACAGCCTGAATCCTAGTAGGATTAATGTTTAGAAATCTGCTACATAGAATTGGGCCCAATTGACTTGACATTTCCTGTGATAGTTTTTTATCCGCGGGCAATGATGCCCATTACAGTCCAATGCTCGATAACCATATTCCATGATATTTACATCTTGGGCAGCATCTTTGACCAGTGCTGCAAGACTTTACTAATCTCTGCATGAAACCAGGACCCGCGCATTTTCTAATAATTTGTATGTACTTTGTTATTATAACATGTGTCTCACTTGCTTGCCTGTTTATTGTAATTATGACATTGTGAATATCTTGTTTTTATGCTTACTGGTAATCCTTTTACCATTTGTTGTATTCTTGATTTTGGTTCAATTCTGTATATGTTTGTGTGTTAACGTGACCTCTCTGGTTTCCTGTGACTAAAAATCAATTTTAATTGGTAAATTGTTTCGGGGACAGATCGGGGTTTGGCTTAGAATCTTTTGAATCACGTTACATTGTTTATTTTAAATGTAATAGATTGGGTATTTTGATCCAAATTCGGATTGACTCCATTTTGATCCAAGTAATTTAGAGAATTTGCACGTGTGTACTGTGTTGAGTGTGTGTGTGTAGTGGGTGATGTGTGTGTGTGTGTAGTGTGTTGGGTGTGGTGTGTTTCCTAGGTTTGTGTGTGGGTGAGGGTGTGTGAATAGGTGCGTAGGTGTAGTATAACTAGCGCGAGTATTTTAGTAGTTTATTTGCCACGATGCTCCTTGTCAGATAACCTTTACAAAGATAAGCGTATTGTAGCGTATGCGATTGCCCCTAACTCCGGCTTGTGTGTAGCTTGCGCGTCCACATCGTTGTACAGGGTATCTTGGACAAATATCCATATTTTAAATAGATTGTTTTGAATGTTGTTTTTCACTACTAAACGTTTCATTGGTTAAATGTTTTGTTGCTTTGAACGCACCGTCAGAATGACGGGTGCCACTGTTATAAAAGGAATGGTCAATAAATAAATAGTAGTTTCTGTCGTCCACGACAGAAAGTCAAGAATGGTTTTCTATGGGGAACGATTACGATAGCGGACAAGTTCAAACAAGGTTTCGGTTTTCTTTGCACGTTTGTTCTAATAAACCTTCGAAACGTTCTTGGCTGGTGGTCTACAACCGATCCAGTAAAATTTGAGGAATTCGTATCCTAAAAAAATCTCCTCCTTGCACCTCGGTCACTTTAATTTTTTTTTTTTGGAATCACACTGCCTCAAAATTGCGACTGAGTCTATTTATTTGAAGCATATAGGATACCTGTCTGAAGGTCAATTTTCATTAAATGTTTTTCTTTTATTGAAAATGATCCCGTCCTACTATTAGTTTGGGAGTTCTAGTGTTGGGTATGTATTGCGATGCAATTTCAGACAAAGAATAAAAGCATTCTGTGATTTTAGCTCTGCCAAGAACTGGCTGGGAAATAGCAAGTTTGGGTAAAACGTTTGCAGGGATAGATAAAGGGTGTGTAACGAATAGGGAGATGTTATAATAAGAAAATGATTCAGGCCACGTAGAGTTACATACGTAATGATGGAAGCTTTTACCATACATTGTGTTGGATTATTATTTAAGACGAAGTTGTAGGTAACAATCTTTATTTGAAAACAACTGGAAGGTGTGTAACCTACATTATTATAAATTAAAGCTTATAACTTGGGGATTCAGTTATTTTTTAACGCATTTTGCGCCTAATGGGCGTTTGTTTTTTCTATTTTCTTTAATTTGAAGATGAACGGGAGAGTTTTACGTACATCAAAGTAAAGCTCGTAACTTAGGGATGCAGTGTTAACATATTGTTGGCCCAATTGGGAGCCTTTTCTATGTCGTATTGAAAGACAGGAAGGTTGTTTGGAACTAACGCTAAAGAAAGCTTATAAATTGGGGATTCAGTTTTAACACATTTTGCGCCAAATTGGGTTTTTTTCTATTTTCTTTATGGAAATGACGGAGAGTTGAGTTTTACGTAAATCAAATTAAAGCTTGTAACTTAGGCATGCAGTTTAACATATTTTGCGCCCAATTGGGCCCCCGGCCTTTCATTTTCTTTATTTGAAATGACAGGAAGGTGGTAATGTAAACCTACGTTAAATTAAAGCTTATAACTTGGACATTCATTTAACCATTTTGCGCCTAATTGGGCTTCGTTTTTTTTTATATTTTGGCTTTATTGAAAATGACAGGAGGTTTGTTTTACGTACATCAAATAAAAGCTGTAAATTAGGGATGCAGTTTTAATATTTTTGCGCCCAACACTACGTTAAATTAAAGCTTATAACTTGGGGATAAGTTTAAACACATTTGCACCAATTGGGCGTTTTTTTTTTTCTTTCATTTGAAATGACATGAGAGTCTACGTACATTCAAATTGAAGTTCGTACTTAGGGATTGCAGTTTTTACATTTTGCGCCCAGTTTAACACATTTGGCCCCCCCCCAATTGGAAGTTTTTAATTTCTTTATTTGAATGACCAGGAGAGTTTTACGTACATCCAAATTAAGTGTTTAACTTGGGGATGCAGTTTTTACATATTTTGTGCTCACAATGGGTCGCTTTTTCTGCTTTCTTTATTTGAATGACAGGAAGGGTAACCCATGTCAAATTTGTAAAGCTTACAACTATGTGAGGTCACAGGTCACACACAAAGGTCAAGGGGGGATCGGGAGATCAAGTTGTAAACTAGGTGATTGGTTCTAATGCCATCTTATGCTCAGTATCAAACATCTCTTTAAATCAGTTATGAGATTTCTGTTTTAAACATGTTTCTGTTAATAAAAGTGCAACTTCTTAAAACCCAGAAACCAATCTATTCCTTTTATATGCTTTATTAAGTTGTCTATTCTTTGTAAAATGATGCCTGGCCGAACCGACACAGTTTTTTAATACTTGTTTAACTATTTGCTTGGTTAGCTGTGCTGATGTGGAAATCTGCCATTAGTGATTCAAGCACCATTTTAGTCATTGTTCACTAGTATCCTTGAGAAAAGTTTGTAGTTGATCACGACCTTTGGGTTTTGTGTTTGAGCAACTGCTTGTTTCCCCACGGTCCATAGAACACTGTACTACAATTTTTCTTCCTTTTTACGTGGACCCAGAAAATACAATTGCGATTTCTTACAGATACGCCCGCATTTGCACGTAAAGTAAATTTGGTACACATGGATTACTAATGTAAGGCCTAACGGTTTTTTAGATGATATAAAAATATCAATTTGTTTAGGTAAGACGTGCATATAAATGTAAATAACAACAAAAAAACACTAACCAAAACAAAAAGAAGCATTATAAGATACCGGTGCAGAGTAAAAAATAAAGGACCCATCCCTGACGTCAAAAACAAACTGGATATAAGACCTCAACTGAAAAACGTAAAAAAAACCAACTACTCTCTACTAAAGTAAAATTTTAATCCTTGTAGAGTGACTAACAAGCTACTACAGACAGAGGACCAGTGCCCACTGCTGAAAAGAAGTGAAATTTCGAACTTTCGAAGAAATTTTTTGGGTCAAACAAGATATGAATTATAGGATTTGTAAAGATCTTCGAAGTGCGAAATTTGCGGAGTGGTTGTGTGTAGTCACTCTAAATTAAGTTTTAAAAAAAAACACGTAGCACTAGTTACAAAGTCGGATAACCACTTGACATACGGGATATGTTATAAGCCATTACCTGTGACTGCCTCCAAATGACCAGCTGCAATGAAGGAATGAGTAATACTTTAAAAGTGCCGGGGCCAGTCACTTGCGTTCCGTGGTTTTTGTAGTGGTTAACATAGATTGCCTTCAAAGCAATTGTCCCGGGTTCGATTCCCGACCAACGCAATCATTCACCTTTTATCTTAATACTCAGATTGGGCATTATTTTGCTTTGTTTTAGTATTTTTATTAACTATTAGTATCTCTCTCCCTTTTTCTCTTTTCATCATTCTTGTACAACACATCTCAAAAACATGGCACTTTAACAAATGTTTTGACGTAATTATAATAATTATGTGCACCAAATTTATCAGTATCTTGAACTTTACTCTGAAAATGTAAAGAGTTGAAATGCTGCCTCCAAAAAAGAGGTGAGCTCTTGTAAACCAATAAACATATAAATGCCCCTTTGTAAATTGTCCGAACAGTGGAATTTCACTGTTTTGGAGTGCTTTTTCACTCTTTCATTAAAGGCCGACTCAAAAATTTTTTTTATGAAGTGAAATTTCACTCTTTTGGAGTAAATTTACGTTTTCCTTTAAGGGTTTTTTATGAATAGTTTCACCTTTGATAATGGAGGCTTCACTCTTTTTACATATAGAGAGACGAGAGCGAGAGGAGAGAAAATTAAAAAAATCAAATCAGTATAGTAATTTTGTTATCAGAATCTTAGAAAAAATAAGACCCACCCCCCAGATAGTGGGCTCACATTGTTCGTCTGATTAAAAAGGAGTGAAAAGATAAAATTTCTCTCGGTTATTGAAAATCTATCGGTAATGACGACATTGCCTACAGGCTGAGGCTACAGCGATCACTCTTAAAGCGATTTATTGGTATAAATCTATCGGCACATAAATAATGACATATCCTATAAACGTACACGATGGTTTTCATGGCCATATGGAGTATTCCTTGCGAAAATCAGATTTTTCCATCCCAACTACCCACTGATACAAGATCATGGAAGCTACCATTTTTATTCCGTGTGGTATATTTACAACGCCGCATTCAATACCGCAACAGAAGCCAGCGAAAACTAATCCATACGCGCATATATCACGTGCAGTTGCCACAAGCCTCATCTGTTTGAACTTCGTTGCAGCACCCGGGCCGTATCCATGGGGGGAGTGCGGGTGTGCGACGCACCCCCCCCCCCCCAAAGGAGAACAAGGGTCCGCTTTAATCACTTGAAGGTTCGCTTTTGGCCATGTTAATGTCGCTTTTGTGTGTTTGAAATTGGCGCGTTTTATGTCGGTTGTGTTTACCCGACTATTATTGGTCCATACGGTTGTTTGCACGCATTCCTACTATACGCGATTTGTTTCATCCCCCCCCCCCCCGCCTCAGATTTTGGATGGCGACGGTAAAAAACTTTGGGGTCACCTGCGAGCGGAGCGATCCGACAGAAATTGTTTCTCGACAAAACAGTTCCCGCTTCTTGCAAATCCGCACCCCCCCAAATCAATCCTGCTACGGGCACTGTTGAGCACACAAAGGAATAGGAGCGAAGTTCGTTTAGAATTTTTAGTGCAAATGAAGGCTACACTTTTTACAACCTCATTTATATGGAAATGTTTAAGAGGGGTGTTTTAGATATCCTTTTGTGATTAACAAGTTGAGTTGGCCTCCACATAACATCCATGAAAACGTGGACTTTGAAAAGGGGTCGCGTAATATTTTTTTTATTTTTTTTATCGCAGTCGCACTGTAACCACTGAATCTCTATACAATGGATTGCTACCAACATAATAATCTATCTAGATGGATGGAATCAACGGGCGGGCATCTTGGTCTACCGAACACAATACCATTCCCGAGACACCTGTTTAATGGAACGTTGATCCCGGGTGCACGTTTTAGAGACATGCATCCATACTCGCCAATAGCAATGAGCCACTGAATTGGCTTGATTCTGTAGTCTGTTATGTCGCTTAATCCACATTTCAAGGGAACAATTTTGTTATATAAAATGAAACCCGGCTCTACCCTTGCTTGGGCTCTTTTTGGGATGACAACATTGCCATCAGTGCTTCAATTACGAAGCCCCTGTTTCCAATCCTTGTATAGAGATCAGTTTCGAAACCCACTAAGTGCGGTTCAGCAATCTAACGTACTTTTCAATGTACGAGTAGCGCTTCTTTGTATGATGTAGATTTTCCTATTTTATTTTAAAAACTCTATATTTCTCAAGAATCCCAGACTCATTTTCAATAAAATTAGGCACAAATGTATGCCATTTTTGATAAATTTATATATTTTAAGGAAAACGTTATAGATTAGCATGTGTTTTTTAATTCCAATTTAAAAGTAAACGCGATAGGCTTTCATCAGGCCAGAACTTGAAACCACGCTTCATCTATTCAATTGGTGAAAGACTTACTAAACTGGCTTGTGGCAAAAACGATAGCGTCAATAATAATGCGTGCGGCTCCTAATCGTCTATGATTCGAAAGTGAAGCGTGAATTTGTGATGAAAAATTGGATGAAAGTGATGTTTTCTTGCAAGGGATACTCCAATGACCATGCAAACCAATGGTACGTCATATTTAGGGATATGTCATTATATATTGACCGATCGATTTATACCAATAAATTTCTTTAAATAAGAATGAATATCTGCAGACAAGATGAGGACAAACACAGGTTTAGAAGTAGTCTGAGAATATTGAAAGAGGTCTGTTACATCGAAATATCAGAGGTTAAGTGAAACGCCACATGCACCACGGACCCTCTTGAAATTGAAACCATATTCAAAATAAAATAAACTATAAGGACAGTAGGAATACCAGTTGCCATTACTTCCGGAATTTTTACAGAACGTGGAACCCAAGAATGATATCACAAACATTTTAAAGCAAGATACCATGCAAGAATTCATTTTGATTATTTTGAAGAAAAAAATTTTAAAACTCGATTATGTATTACTTACTACGCATTATAAGATACTAAACTTTTGATTTCCACAAAGATAATTGGTACGAATATTGTTGAAAATTCCGGGCGAGAAATTAAAGTCAAACACGCCGAAAATACGTACCAAAAGGGGGCGAAAAAGTCAGGGTCACGAACTACAAAAAGGAACTTTATTTAGGACCCAATGAAATTGTACCATCAACGAAAAAATGCTACAGAATTAGATCTTGATGTATTCTATAGAGTTGTCTGAAATAAATCGTGAATGTGAATTATGAATCCATTGAAACCCCAAGCTTTATCAGAACTGGACTTTAGTCCGTAGTAAACGAGTGAGATTTTTCTTTCATTGCACCCAATTGGTGATTACATTAATTTTTCCCATTATATACCCCTGGAGGGATTGTACACGCCTAGGTTAGGTATGTTTCCGCCCCCGAAAGGCTGAACGTTAGCGTGTTCTGGCCCCATGTCAAAATGGCCGCCACTGTGTTATGTTAAACTCCCATTATAATTCCTTACACCGTGATAAAAGTCTATCCAAGACTACAAAATAATCAAGGTTTTTACTCCTTTATCAACTTCTTTCAGAAGAGCCTCCATTTTTGTGAGGATTCAGATTATGAAGCCCCGACTTCAAGGATCTATCCACATGGACGTGGATGTTAGGTAAGCTGGAGAATGTACCTGGCCACGCCTTTATTCGATGTTTACGGCCAACATCATCTGTGAAAAGGCAATTACTGTGGGTCTCTGTCTTGTTTTACTCTTCAGGTAGATTGGATCGTTTATTAAAGTGGCTAACCGGTGTTCTGATTCCGGTAGACTTTTTGACAACGTCCAGATTTTCTAGTTGGCAATCATATTTCATAACATATTTCTGTAATGTCTTATAATAAACTAGTCCTAAACTTTCTGCATTTGAGCGATTTGCCTTCTGGGATGCTCGCTTCTTTCTCCTAGCGCGACGTTTCACTTTGGTGTTGATACATGGTTGACTGATCTGGTGGAGCTGCATTTACAGAACGGCAGCTGCTCCTGAACCAATCATGTGATTTTTCTTCTTCTTTCCACATAGTATCAACTGGTATTTGCACACCGGACAAGTTTTCGGAGAACTTCCGAACACGCGTTGAGAATGTTCTCACTGCAATGGAAAGTTAATCACCAATTATAATATAAACGAGGACAAAATAATTCCAATTGATTACATTAAAGAGACATTTACAGCCAACTTTTCATAGAAATAGAGGGAGGGCGGTATAATTTGTCAAAAAGCGTTTCAGGCAGTGCCCATTGCAGTACAAAACATAGGCAAGCACGTCGAAAAGCTTCGAAATGTACTTGGAAACCTTGCGATATTAACTGTTAGTCAACTGGAGTGAACACCGCGTACCGCGTACAAATTCAGGTTTCAACTTTGTACCGGGGAAAAAGGAGGACGATTTTAATATACGCTACCGCATACGCTATGAAAGTGTGTCATCAATTTGAGCAAGATTGTAGCTCTCCGAATTGAACGCAGACCATTGAGTCGTTTACATTGTAAATTACAGTAGATCGTGCATCTGGTATAGCACTTAAAGGTGCGTGTTCCGATCGTCTTTGGAGCCCAGCCTGATTTACCCGGAAGTAGTATCGATTTTGATATCAGATGAAAGGCCGATTTTTCTCATGTCGTACTGAATTGAGCCCCTCAAATCATTTTACTTACTTCCAAAGATATAACCTCCGTTTTAGTGGTTAACCATCAATATTAGCACAGTATTGAATAGGGCTTTGGGCAACATACCTCCCTTATTCGTCTCTGCCATCAAAACCGCAAGTTTGGGGTTTCCCACGGTACTTGATGGGGTGTATGTGCAAGTACCAGGCTCTCATATCAAGTAGTGAAAGAGAACACAATACACATAAATCGGAAAACCACCCTTATGTAGAAGACGTTATAGTAAAGAGATATTATATTTTCAGTTTAAAACCAAATAAGATACTGTTTCCAATTACTAAGAGTTTTGAGGTTTAGGCTAGGTAAATTTCTAGTAAACGGTTACCTAGTGACCATCACTGTACTATATAGCTCAATTCACGCTGATATTTTTAAAAGCAGTTGCCAGGTAAATGGAACGTGTCAGAAAATCTCTAATGTCGTTTAGTTCTGATGGATACCCAATACAAAACCGCATCACATGGTCATTGTCCACACACCAATGCAGGCCAATAATCCCAGCAGGCCATATGGTCAAATTGATGACACACTGTTCACCTCGGTACCGGTGTTCCCTCTAGTTTGATCTACAGCTATCGAAAGTTGTGTATTCCAATGCAATTCCGAAGCTCTTCGACGTGCTTGCGCAGTTTCTACGGCAACGGGCACTGCCTGAAACGCTTTCGACAAATTATACCGCCCTCCCACTATTTTATATGAGAAGATGGGCTGTCATCGTCTTGTAGATGTTAATCAAAATGGGATTATGTCTCGTTTTATATGTTTTTTTATCATCCCTATTTTGAAACTATTTTGTAAAACTCAGACATTCTGATTTCTGAATTTTCATAGCATGGTAAATACTAGACTCTACTGTCCAGAATTTGTTAGTAAAGTCCTAAAATGTTGGCAGTACGTGAGCGTATATATTCTGCAGTATTGTTTTACTGACTTATTTTGCAATTTTAACAAAAACTCATCATGAATTATATTCATTTCACTATTTATAAAACATTTTTTCCTAAATTTTCTTCAGGTATTTCCATGGTACGACAATCATCACTTCACTCATTATTTATCACCGTACTGTATTCTGTATTATTGTATTGTGAGATGAACAAATAAATATGGATGATTAATTGTTGATAATTCGATAAACTCGGTTTTTGATCAATAAGCCCCGTTTTGTTTTGAATCGAAAAGTCAGGTTTTCGCCGAAAAATGTCGATCAAAATATGGGTTTCTCGACAAAAACAAGATACACGGCTTTTCAAAATTCAATGTCCAAAAAAGATCAGAAAAATGTTTTTTTTTTATCTCAAGTCGGCTCAAAGTTTAAGCCAATCGTTTGCAGGTTATGTTAGCACATCCTTGCCTCTCTCGCAAGAATACCCTACAATCCCTGCTTATCCCTTTAAATCAAGATATGCACATGCGCACAACTGAAAACCTAATTTTTGTGTCTGAAATTATATACAACATTAAATTACTTATGTTTTCAACATTAAGCTGCTGACTTTCTATTTTCAGCAATACAAACTTGGAAATTGGAAACATTTCAAGCAGAGGGATATGTTTGAAATTGAGTATCGCGTAAATATACAAAACAGGGTTGTCGATTGTTTTGGGAGACCGATAATCTTGTTGAGCCTTTAACGACTCGTGATGTTGTGACCTTCCACATTAGCTCTCGTTTACAGAACGATATAGCGCCACCTCTGAAAGGCAACGGCTTGTCTATAAAGTATTTTTTTAATTTACAAAAATTGACAACAATGCGGAACAATCATTATTCAAACGTGCCTTTTTTGGCCAGGTTGTAGTGGACGCAATCTACCTGACAGAGTTCCAGCTTGCATCATTATATAAACTTATATAAAGTAAGTTGACTCTTCACGCAACATTAGTTCACGCTTTATTCCGTTGTCGTTTGTGGGGAGCGACTACTGATACGGCGGACATTGATGACGTTCACCCACGGGCACTCACCATTTTAGTATTTGAAGGACATAAATTTCTGGTCACATTGAAAAAGGAGTAGTGTTAACTTTTGTGATCAGTTTTTTAAAACAGGAAAACAACAAATAATTTTAATAAAGACTGCCTTAAACTTGATTTCCATGTGTCTTGAAAGTTTAGGGGAAGTTGCCAAATTTAGCAGACTTGTACTATTTCAGCACAGGAAATCTGTATACTATAGGAGTAGCATTGTCTTTGCAGTTGTTACTGCTGACATTGTAATAAAAGTGTTGGAAATAGTTGGAATTATGGAAATACACAAGATTTTATTACAACTTCATATTTGGTGCCACATTAACAATGGTTCACCCATTTTGGTGTTAAAGTCAATGGAGATGTCACACAGTAAACTCCAATGTCAAACCGTGACCGTACTTGTGATATAAATTTGTTAATTACCAAGTAAAGTTTGCTTGTTATTTTAATTACCCAACATATGTGTTATGGACAAAGTAACTACATGTTAATGTCTTTCTGAAATAAAATAAGAATGTGAGTACTTAAATACTCACAGAATTTTGGTACATTTAAAGTTTGAAGTCTAAAACCCCTTTAGTCGAAGGTCACAAACGTGACCGAACTTTATTTGCCCCTCATGACAAAATAACCAATCTGGCGAAAGTGGAGACATTATTTTTGGTTAGGTTTGGACTAAAGGTTATTCATTTATACCCAAAAGTAATTTACGATTGGTTATTTTCGGCAACGCAGCATTGGGTGAAAATCAAAATTACCATTTTTTAAGGTCAACAAACGTGACCGAAGAATCGCCCTGAAGGTGACAGCGCTGGTGTTCTACCAATTAACTATTCCTTAATCATGTATCACAAATGTAAAAGCCTTAAAACAATTGGGGGGGATGGGAGCTGGGGATGGGGTGTCTTTTTTGGTCATCAGGGTTAAAAACTAGTACTATTGGCTTCGATGGTTCAACATAAACTCTTGTGAGGAGAGGAGGCATGGCATGATTGAATGAGGATAACGAGGAAAAAATCGGGGGAATAATATGCAGGTCGATAGTGAGGTTATTCCATTACACTTTTGCGAAATATAGTGCGAAAAAATCAGGAGGACACAAAAAGCAGGCGCGAGGAAGGGCCGAGGAAGGGCCAAGAGTGGATACAAAGGTGAATCGCGGGTGTATTGAGCCGAAGATCAATAGTGATATAAGATCGAGGCAGGATCGTTTGTCACATAATCTTCCATAAAGAGACACAAAGAAGTTCCCAGAAAATGCGCTCAATTTTGTTGAAACCCGAGTTTGTTTATTTTACATTCTATATATTACATTACATCTGAAGTGAATAAATCGGAAACACCCTTTTTCTTAATAAAATAGATGACTTTAGTATTTTCTGTCGTGCTCTGGTTAGAAAAGCATGTATGTTCAAAACCTTGATGGTCAGCATTCTTTAATTTTTTTGTTGTTCTAGAAATTTCGTGCAAAATGTTTCGGTTGTTTTTGTGCGGGTGTGTGCTCTGACAACAATCAAGTACCAATTGTTGGGAGGAAAATGCAGCATTAAGGAAATCTCGCATCATGTTCGCTGTGCACATTTGGGTATATTACATCAATAACATTCATTTGTGAACTCATTTTGCAATATTCGCCGTTTAAGTAGGTTCTGACCCAGGATTCCGTTCGCGAAACTCATGAGTAACCCTACGTGTATACTAATCATGTGTATGTCTACATAATAGACCTTTTACATACCATTTTACACAGGTGCTTGGGTTAAGGGGATCCACTCAGCATGACATAGTATGCATGAAGATTTACGACTAAGTTTCGCGACGAAACCCGGACACTAAAAATCGTTTGGATGTGGAAACGCACTTCGGGCGCAAAGTCAAAGAATGGATCGCTTCATACAACCACTGCAAATTAGAGCAGTAATACTAATTTTCACTGCCAACTCGACAGTCCAGAGCCAGCCATGTGGCCATAGACAAACTTCATGGCCTCCATATTCGCTTCAATTAAATTATTATGATGCAGTGTATGCAAGGATTTCGACGGCCCAAACCACTTACAAAGCTATGTTTAAGATACATACGGGAATTTTTCGATTTTCCGCTGCTTGTACCCTTTATTTTGGCATTTTGGTTTTAATGGTTTCTTGTTGTCGAAAACAAAATAGGTTTGGTAATTCTATAAAGAAATGAACGCATTATGTTCTCAGCTAATTAATAGTAGAGTTGATCGCCTAGGGAAAGCCTAGGCTTCAAGAGTGGGAGGACAGGATGTTTACCATCGGGTAAGAATGCGTTATATTTATTAAGGAAATTCGTGCATATATAGACACAAGTAAAATGAACATTTCACACCTTCATTTTCCCATATTTAAAAACGACTTTTAAAAGTATGGATCTTGTACCAAAAGGGAAAAATTTCTTAAGTGCTAATCAGGGAGCTTGAGACATTTGTAACACATCTCAAGTACAAAAGGTTTAGGATTAAATATGTAGACAGACTGACAGGGACCCCTGAAAACACAATTCTTAAGTCCACAATTATGGTGCATAAGGAGGGGGGCCAAGACAAAGTTTCTACAGGGGCAAATTTTTAAATTGATCCAATCTTGCTGAAAGTATACCATGTTATTTTCCTAACCACAAGTATTCAGGAAAGGTACAGTTTGTAATTATCTACAACAAAAGTTTACGAGTTATAGCTAAAAACAGCAAAAATCAATAAAAAGGGTCAATTTCAGTTGTTACAGGGGTCAAATTTTTAAGTGCCTCGATTTGGATAAAAAATGGTGCAATATTGGTGGAGCCATAGGATCAAAAACAGGAATAGTTTTGAGTGTCTCAAATGCTTTGCATTAAGAAAGTGGGGGGAAAATAAGGTCAGCCCCATGAATGCAATGGACGTTTACCTTCTGGCCCCTACATCGGTAACTAAGTATTTTGACAGTCAAAAAACTATTCCTTATTTTAATCCTATGAACTCCATCAATAATTTGCACCATTTTTTATCTAAATCGGTAAGGAGCAACTTTAAACTGGACCCCTGCTAAAACTGAAATCGACCTTTATTGATTTTGCAGTTTTTAGGTTTAGCATCTAACTTTTAACTTTACGTGTAGGATAGCACAAAACCTATAGCCTTTCCTGAATCATGTGGTTAGGACAAAAATAAAACATGTCTTACTTTTCAACATGATTGGATCAATTTAAAAATTTGACACCTGTACAAACTTTGTCTGTCTGGAGCCCCCCTCTCCTTAAGGGGGTACACATTTCCTGCACTTAAGAATCACGTTTTCAGGGGTTCTTGTACAGTATGTCAAAATATTTACACGCAAACCTTTTGTACGTGAGATGTGTTACAAAGTCTGCTAGATCCCAGGTTACCTAGGGTCGGTATACTGACAATGAAAGGTGCAGTAAACTTTGTGAGTAATTTTCCGTCCAGTTTTCCGAGAAATTATAAAAGCTTACACATCCCAATTGTTTTCCAAATATTAGAAAATGACTGGATGAGATGTGTATTTTATTGCTCTAAAATTGTTCGTTTAAACATTTTATTTGAAGCAACATGACGAAAAAAGTAATAGCTTAGAATTCATGCGCATATTTTGTTTTTGGTTTGTTTTTATGAAAGAATGTCGTACCTGTCACTTTATCACCATAAGAAGGTGCCAACATATATACGTCATCATTTTGAGAATTGTAAATTTTGTTTGAATTGCGAATAAGATGAATCAATAAAAAGCATGTCTCAAATTTTCTATAATGACGTGAGTGCTTAAATTGTGCGAGGAGTGATCATGGGATAGTAATATTTAATTTGGGAGAAACGAAAATTTCGTGTTATACAGGATCTCATGCAGTCTTTATGTAATGAAAAGGTGACACCACAAATATTTTCATACGAACATTGTTTTTCTCTCTCTATCTGCATTATATATTCAGCATACAAGAATATGATTCAATTAAAGGTGTTAGTTTAAAGCAATATTAGCACTTTTTTTTGAAGGGCGCCCCCAATTTTTCAAAAATTGGATGATTTTTTTTACACGGTTGCATGGTACTGGCTAGTAAACTACTGTGAATGGTGAAGCTCGATAATGTCGATGGTCACAAACTAAGGAATTTTGTACTAGAATAAATTATATACGGGGATCCCCGATAATAATTCAACGGTGCTGGAAACGGCCTTCCAATGTTGAAATAGCCGGGAAAAATAGCCCATGTATGTGTCTACGCCTCAATCCATTAGTGTTTTAAATTGTTCGGGGCAAGTCAAGTAGAGGTTATTTTCTCGATGGTGGCACCTATTTCATCATGGAAAGACATTAGGACGTAGCAGTTTCCAGCCTGCCGTTTAAGTTCCAATCTAGGATCCAATTTAATACAAAATCGCTTATTTTTGTGATAAATACGAATTTTTTAGCATTCTCGTTCGCAGGTATAGTTTCCTAGACAAATTACCAACACAAAAACAAATATACTTAAAATATAAATTTTGAAAAAAATTGGGGCGCTCTTCAAAAAATGTGCAAAATTGCTTTCAACCGTCTTTATCTTTGAACATGTTAGGATCCCAAACATTATTGCCTAGGTACAATTGCTCTTTGTCTTACTAAGGTTAAATCGCACCCGAAGCAGAAAAGCCGTATTTATAAAATATTTATCGAATTTTTTTGGGATGAGCCTAGCCCACTGGTTAGGCTATTCAACTTTGGTGCCGGGTGTAGAAGAACCATTGTCCGGCGTACTCATAGTCCGGGAAACAATGTGAACAATAGGGCAATCGATTTCGTTGACTCTTTACGCACAGTAGTTTCACGCTGTATTCCGTTATCGTCTATTGAAGCCCCGGACTATGGTTCCAAACGGACTATATTGCTTCACACGGTGTAAAAGCAGATATCTCAGGGCGGGGGCCGAAGTCCGGGGCTCCATAGACGCAGATAACGGAATAAAGCGTGAAAATATGTTGCGTCGTTAAAGAGTCACTGAATGCGGGACTGAATCGATTACCTATGGTTCACCATTGTCCCCGGACTATGGAGTACGCCCGGACGATAATTACTTCTACAACTGTTTGAAACCTGTATGCCATTGCCGGGATCGGACGGGTTGTAATTAAAACAGTCTCGCTATCCCCATGGTTTATTTGGGACTTGGCACTTGTGGCCACAAGAACCAAGAGAATATTCATGTATACTCCCACTCACTCTACGGTATGACCTGGGACAAAACGCTTACACTTTTCAGGGTTTCTTGCGTAGTAGAAAAAAGGAAGCATGGCAAGACATGCTAATTTGCATAAAACCGATGTGCCATTTTGCCTAGATTTTTGGTCTTATTTACAAGATATTAAAAGGGGCGACACCGATGGTCAGTTAATAAATTTTTCATCTTGATTAGGAATGGTCTTCACCCCTAAAACCCAATCTGTAAGAGTTTTGCGCTGATATTTCAACCGTTTCATCGAGAGCTAAAAATGATTTCTTAGCCCTTCTATCTCTATGTGTAAAATTAATATCCAAACCAAATATCCTTTAGCCCAAGATTTCACGGGGTAA
Source organism: Ophioderma brevispina (assembly GCA_023653785.1). Lineage (NCBI taxonomy): Eukaryota > Metazoa > Echinodermata > Ophiuroidea > Amphilepidida > Ophiodermatidae > Ophioderma > Ophioderma brevispina. Next base: position 53,655 of record JAMKCH010027126.1, read on the forward strand.
ATGAGAAAAAATAGTAGCTTTTCTTCCTACATACCAAAAATGTGCCCAATTCTGGTATAATCTGGAGTATGGGGACGATAATATTAGCGATCAGGCCACGCCCTTTAAGGCAGTGTCACCTTGAGCTTCAGAGTATTCTATTTGGGGTTGTTTAACTTTGCAAATATTGAGTATTGTCTGTAAAAGTATACATTCTAGAAAGAAATTGGACGATGATGAACCGATGATGGCATCAGATTAATGTAAAAATTTCCGTTTTTGAGAAAAAATACTAAAAGACATGATTTTGCCCCAAAATTTCCAGGACAGCATAACAAAAGCAATTTGAATGTGTCATGATTCTTATGTTATTTTTAGGAACAGACAAATGTGTCTAGGACGGGTTTTTTCATTTTGAAAATAGAGCGTACTTTCGAAATATAAGGAAAATGTCAAAAAAAGGTGATTTTTACCTTTCTTTTCAAAATTTGTATGGAAGTATATATTGGAGAATATCTTTAGTTAGAAAATCGAAAAATGAAAATGCGAAAACCGTCCCTAGAGAAGAAGACCCCGATTGCTATCGTAGGAAGTTAAACCACACCTTACTTCGGTACTTTTGAGTATATTGTCTGAAAATTTGACCAAATTTGCGAAAAGGGAACATGAGAAAATCCGCAATGTTTTTGTTTTAGTAACAAAGTGACTTTCACGCCATTTCATGCTGTCTCTTCCTCAAATAACTTTACTTTTAACTTCAAAATGGAGTATGTTGTGCAAGTGATGAAAATACTCTTATTGCACATATTGAATCAATCCTCCTTTGTCTTCAACTTCCAGAAATCAGAGAAATTGAAATTTCAGCTACGAGTCTAAGTTAGCACTTTGTTTACATGTTCAAATATTATTTCGTTTTTCCAAGATGCGTTCGCGCAAAACAAGTACATTAAAACGCGCACGATTCATTACGCAGTAAAAAAGGCACCGCGCGAACGATGCTGCGCCTTGCGGCTGACGGCGTGAAATGTGCTTAAATTCCCGCCGTTAAGACTATGTGGTTTTGTGACTTTAAATGGTCAAAAGCTGTTTTAAATCCGGCAAAAAAATACAAGTCAGGATTTGGTCTGCATTGGATAAACATTGTTGGAATGTGATAGAACACCGTGGTTGATGTTTAAAATGGTTGCAAAAATCAGAAGAAATCCTTGTTAAAACAACAGCTAGGGTTGACAGACCCCTTACCTCGTGAGTCTAGACCCGAGGGTACTTGAGGTTTACGTTTTTAGTTGGGTACGGTGTAGTGCAGATAGGTTGTTTCTCTTCTCATCGACGTGTCATGTATTTCATTCGTTCTTTGGATTAGATGTGGCTGACTTTATCTGCAGATTCTCAAATGATGCTTTGTATAAGATCTGAACCAGCACATATCACATCCTCTGTTAGAGCTCGCAGTCAAGGTCTGTGATGATGTGACTTTGGTGACGTCAGATGCTTGAGCGCCTTTTTTGCTGCTGTCCTACATATTACCCAGGAACTGACCCCCCTTTTTAAATGTTCACATACTCATTGACCCCCTTTTCTTACTTCCTGCTATCAATTTTATCACAGTTTGCATTTTAAAATTATCCCACTTGTTAAAGAATTTGAACACCCCAAATTCAAATTTCGCAGCTTACGTGCACGTTTAAAAATTTTATAATGTCATGCAGCGAGTCAGCAATTTTATAATTCATGGCAAAATGAACAATTTGAACTCTAGAAAAGAGGCATCCTACTATTTTAACTGCAGGTTTGACGTTTCATGGCCCCTTATAAAAGTTTATACTGGATGGCCAATCTTGATTCAGCTTGTGTATTCCGAATTGACCCCGTATTTGGGTACATTTTATCTGAACGGACCTGGGAAAGGATACAGGTGAGGCGTGGGATATCCAGGTGGTGGTTGAAGGAGAGACCGGAAAAGGATCCTATTTGTCACCTTGCCGAGGCACATATAACGTCATCACTTCGCATAGGAGTGCCCCCGACATTAGTTGACCAATGTGTTTGAATTAATTACTGATAATAATTTTGCTAAATAAAGATTCCCCCATACCGATTGCAGTCTGACAAATCATAGAAATGCAAATGGAATTTTGGCAGGAAACTGCGGCCATCTTGAATAATGACAATCAATTTCCACTTTTAATATTGTCAAATTGCAAGTGCTACACACATGAAGGCATACCATTGCCAAAAGCCATGTTCAAATCCTAACAGAAAAATGGAAAATATTCATTTTCTACCATGCATTTATGAGCTATATACTTTGTCGAAATATGAGGGTATACACCAGTAAGATAAATGAAAATTAGCAGGTCTTGACAGGTTCCCGTTTTCTACCTTTTGATATGTGTTTGGAGTCTTTTTCGGCTAGTTACAGCAAAGAAAACTTCGTCGCAAATTTTGTCCAGGTGAACCTAATATATTTCATAGATTGAGTGGACTATGTAGAGAGAGTCATGTTCATGTGTAATAAGAGTAGAGTGGTAACCTCTAACTGTCCCAAAGCCGTCCGGTCGTTTCGAGGGATACTCTCATATAGTAGAGTGCTTATATAGTAACTTTGGGGAGACCTAGGCGGGCTCGGTATTCCTAAAGTCCAGTGAACTGCAATTGTTGGCACTTCTTCAAAAATTACGGAGCGGAGACTGCCGGTTTTTTTTTGGGGGGGGGATTTCCCCTAAGATCTAACAAGAAAATAACGCTACCTCTTTTGCGTGATCGTCATGTTGGTAGTCATTTTCCTCCTGGACTAGGGGTAGATTTTGTCCAATCTTTATAGGCCATGGTATCCGTTGGCACGATCCACGTATCAATCAGGCGAGGTTTATGCGCTGTATATCGAGGTTTACCCGCTATATGTCGAGTTTTACAAGCTGCCTATCCAGTTTGAAATCGATGTGCCGAGTTTCATAAATCATGTCCAGAATAATCATGCCGAGTTTTAAAAAACGGACATGATTTTTTCAAACATTTGCAATGGACATGACTTTTTTTCTCAACATGACAAACTCGGACGATTTTTTTTCTCAACATGAGCAAACTCGACATGATTTTTTCTCAACAGAGCAAACTCGACATGATGTTCTCAACATGAGCAAACTCGACCATGATTGTGTTCTCAAATGAGGAAAACACTCGACATGATTTTTTTACAATACACCAAAAAATCATGCCGAGATTGTCTTCTGTGAGAAAAAAAAAATCATGTCGAGATTTTGAAAGACTGATTAGTCAAACTCACCATATAGAGAGCAAAACTCGATGTATAGAGGGATAAACTGAGACAGTAGCGCTGTTGTAAACTCGACATATAACGCTGCACACGCGACATATGGCGAAGAAAGAAAAGAAGGAAAGAAAGAAAAGGAAAGGAAAAGGAAGGAAGAAGAGACAAGGAAAAACTCGAGTAACACGGCGCGTGAAACTCGACATTGCGCGGGAAAACTCGCCATATGATTGATACGTGGAGCGTAAAAATGGACATGATTTTATGTCAAACTCACCATATGAGAGAGGCCAACTCCGATGTTAGAGGGCAAACTGGATAGTCAACGCTGTAAACTCGACAAATAACACTGCACACTAGACATAGGGCGAGGAAAAATCGATACACAGCGCGGTGAAACTCGACATGCGCGGGAAAAAAGAAACTCGCAATGATTTGATACGTGGAAGCGTGCATAGACAATGTACCAAGTTGGCCTTTTAATAAATATTCGTGCTCGACCGGGGGCTTACTTGATTTCCGTCACTAAAATTAAAAAATATTATTTTAAAAGGAAGGAAAAAGCTTTGTCCCACAATGGAAAGGGGTTGCACATATTTGAGAAAAATGAATTATTTAGAACTCAGGACCAATGGATAGACATAACCTCAACAGCTCAAGCAGACAATGGGGCTAATGATACGAGTGATAATGCCTTTGTTATAATTGTCGATGTTATAATCCTTTCATCTACTTTATTGAACAACAAACCCCTTCGAAAATGTGTGGCACTTAGACTGGAAAAACATCTTGTGGTACTTTTTCATGTAGTGTACATGACCAGTACCACGAGGTAATGGTATGGCACGCTCCACGTACAAATCATGGCGAGTTTCCCGCGCATGTCGAGTGTCACGCGAGGTGTATCGAGTTTTCTCGCCATATGTCGAGTGTGCAGGGTTATATGTCGAAAGAGTTTACAGCGCTATCCAGTACAGTTTTTGCCCTTATACATCAGTTTTGCTCTCTATAGAGTGCGTGAGGTGACATAAATATGTCCATTTCAAAAAATTCGACATGATTTTTTCAACATGAGGAAACTCGATTGATTTTTTGTTGTATGTGTTAAAAAAAATCATGTCGAGTTTGCTCAGTGAGAAAAAATCATGTCGAGTTTGCCGTTGAGGAAAAAATCAGTCGAGTCATGTTGAGGAAAAATCATGTCCAGTTTGCACAGGTTGAAAAAAATCATGTCCAGTTTTAAAACTCGGCATTGATTTATTTTGGACATGGGGGCCAATTTTTTTTTTTTTTTTATTCTGGAATGATATGAAACCCGGCACATAGAGTTCAAATGGATAGGCAGCGATGTAATCGAAATAAAGCGGGGTTAAGACTCGATATACAGCGCATGCAACTCGCCATGATTTGATACGTGAGCGTGCCATATAAGCGTAGTCTAGTGTATCTCTCTGTATTGATTGAAGTAGGCAGTCGCAAATGAATCCGTTATGAATGGTGGCTAATTAGGCTTATCGGAGTATAACATGATACTCAATTTAATCGGACAGGAACACATTCACATTCTTGTACATCTGGTCATGTTATTGTGCATGACAGTTGAACAGATTTCGAATGTATGTCCTTGCTGCATTGGCGGAGTTCTTTCCGCGTTCGCGGATAAAAGAAATATGAAGATTCTAATGTGTGTTTCATTAACTGTGACCATATGATTTAATCTTTTGTTTTTCAAAAGAAAAGTAAGGGCCAAAATCATGACAAGAAAAAGCCCATGGCAAGGGCTGACCTATGTGGCATAACTAAATCGCAAGTTATTGTCTTTAAAACCATGAAAATACCTTAGTTCTATTCAAATTTACCAAGAAGTGCAGAAGGTATTCAGCGACCTACATTTTTAAAAATCATGAGCGAGGTGAGTAGTTGCCTACGTTATTGAAACAAATAATAGAGCTTTCAATACGGGGAAGTTATAACACATTGATGTGCTTGAAATTGGACAACAGTGTGGCAGTAACAATGGACCGGCATACCCGTTGGAAAAGAAAAGATTTGAAGTGTTTTTAGGTTGATGTTGAATATAATTAGCTCTAGTGTTCGCTTGAGTTTACGTGTATGGACATATTGGTCCCTGACATTCTGGAAGTAAATTGAGTGACCATTTAGTCCTTTTTTTTTCTAAATAATGTGCACTATTTTCATTTGGGGATACAGCTTTTCCTGGTTGACATAATATTTTAAAAAAATTAGTGAAGGAAGGAAGTAAAGTGATTCCCCAGCGCTGAAGCACGAAAAGATCGTTAATTCGCGAACGTATCACGACCTCTTATTGGATTAGTTTTCAATTAAGAAATAAAGGGTTTGCAGTCGTCATTTATGGGCGAATAATGTGTCCGAGGTCAGAAAAAATGCCCTGCCATTATTTGAAAGTTTTCTGGCCCAAGCAATGATAAATTATGAGCACATAAATGACACTGCAAACCCTTTATTTCTATTCCTATTACTGTAAAACAGCTTCAATTAATAAGAAAATGCATTGGCGACCCATTGTTGTAGAATAATGGGCAGTTAACTGAAGCGATGAGGAATGCTTGCATTTCAATAATGGGCAACGAGGTAATAGAATTCGGAATAAAGCGCACGTGCGCTTGCAACAGCAATGACATGGGATACTAGTCTGGTACGTGGTTCAGGTGATTGTAATTGGAATGTAGAATTCTTTGATTCATGCATGTTTGGTTGGAACAAAAAGTATGATGATCGATGATCGTAAGTGAGGGTGTATATGCCGTGAAAGGATCTCTGAGTAACGGTGCCTTCCAGAGGTAATACTTGAATTACCACGTATGCATTGAATGTATGAGGAGGTGAGGGCCTATGGCCCTTACGAAACAGCACTGTAAAACTGAAGGAAACACTGTTTTATTTAGCTGGTTGACCACTACCATGGATGGTTTTACTCCCTTGCAATATTTCTTTTATATAACGATATCACATTAAATTTTGTCATTTGCCCCTGCGATTTGAAAATAACACAGATCATATGGCCAAAATCACTGCAATGTTAATTTCTATTAATCAAATAAATTAATTTGTAAGAAGGATAGATGAAGTTCAAGTTCCACATCAGTGTGCAAATGAATATATAATAACACCATATGTAGCAAATTCTTTTATATAACGTTCAGTTGGGTTCTTCATTCAAGCGCATTTCATAACAACCATAATGGACAGATAATAGCATATTCGCCGTTTGTTAAACGAAACCAACATTTAACAGAGGGCGTATCGGTCTGTCTGATTTTGGTGATGAAACGATGTGTATTACGTGACATTTCACCAGTCCTGAGACATAAATCAATGAACCTAAAATAGACTCCGAGTATGAAACGCAGATTCTGCATTTGGAATTCTTACAAAATCGATCGAGAAAAATCCCCAAGTATTTTCTTTTTTGTTTTCATTCTAAAACAGAATGAAACACGAGACTAGATTTTGGCGCCATTACAAATTGACATGTATAAACTTCAAATCACACTTGTCAAAACAAAAAGAATCAAAAGCGACCATGCAGTCACATTGTCACAATATTTGTTAATACCTTGTTTACATGATTTCCTTTTCTAACTCTCGCACTCTTTCGGCCCATAAACTATTCAAGTATAATAATAGTATAATAGGGAATATCAAAAATGTATCCAGATTAAGTTCCCTTAATATTCAGCCCAAAAAATTGAGTTGTTTCAAATAAAACCCATATACATTTTTAATCAAACATTTTATTATCTCATGTTCTAATTGTTAGCGACAAGATCACGCTAAGAGGGAAAGTTTTAATTTTTTTAAAACAAACAAACTTCAAAATTTAGGCCCACCAGCTGACATAAGCCAATTTAATTTAATTCCCAGTCAGGACACAATTGCCGGAAAATCGAGAAATGGGTTTTTTCTGTGTTTTGTTTGGTTTTATCACCCAAAAGTTTTTCATACTATTTATTGTAGTAAAAAACGAATAACTGCCGACCTCAAAGTCATTTGAGTAAGAACTATCATCGTACAGTCAAATTTTTGCCCCCTGCGTTCTACGAGATTCGTTGTACAAACAAGATTGTATCGCACCGTTACTGGTCATTTTGGTCTACCATTCCAGACTTGAAGAAAGAAGTTACAAGTTGTTTAAATGACATATTGAGAGAATTGTACGTGTCAAAATGAACCTTTTTTGACATTGCTTATTATTTGTTTAAATAAGGTTAAAGGAATCTTTGACTTACCTTCGCGCCTTTAATGATAAAAGCACGAACTTTGGTAAAGATTTAGGGAATGTCCTAGGAAAGATATTTAGGTAATAAATAGATCTGAGATTATATTGCGCCAACAACGGTCGCGCCGCATTACCATATTGATTTCTATTTCATTGATATTGCATGTACATTAAAATGGATTTTGGGGTTTAAGTTAAAAACAGAGGTTTGCTACACAATTGCCCTGGGATAGATTATAAAATAAGATTGACATTAATCATTTTATTTTTCCAAAAAACGCCGCCAGAACTCCTCCTTGAAAGGTTTAAATTTTAATCTAAATCATTATTAAAAGTAAAGCCACATCAGTTATGAGAGCTGTTATCGTATCATAAACTTGTATGTGTATTGAAGCTATTCGTCTTTTCTGAAACACAAAAACAACAACAAACAAAACAAAATCAAACAAACAAAACAAAACAAAAGACCGGGGTTGGGAGGGTACCGCCATTTGGCAAACCATGGGGAGGGGGGTAAATAGGGCCCTGCAAAAATGTGTTAGTTACATGGGATTTTGAAGTACGTGATACACCGGGATGTTATCTTCACGCAGTATCCCGTCCCCAGTTACTTTATACTTGTCCAGCTCGAAGTATGAAGTAGCGACGCGTGCATATACATTGTACGACTTTCAGCGAGCGCGTAGGCAAGCACTAAGCGCATGCAATTAAAGGTGGCACTGGGTGTACGCACGTGTCGCCATTTCATACTTCGGACAAGACACAAGTGGCGTAGATCATTTGTGCAGAATGTGCACTTGGTGATAAGAGCATGAAATTTGGCACACAGTTGGGGCATGTTCAAAGAAGGATTTTTGGCTATAGGGGCATCGCAGTTTTTGTGTAAAAAATGGCGGCCATTTTCAAAATGGCTGCCATTTCTGGTATTTTAGCTCTTTGATGGCCTAAATGTGTTGTGTTGTGTTCTTTTGGGCATACCAAAACATGATGTTAGCCCAGAGCAATGCCTAAAATAGAAATTTATTTATGGGTGAATATTCTGACTAGGAATGGTGGACATTTTCCAAAATGGCGTTCTTTTTCCAAAATGGTGCCAATCCCGTATATTACCAATTTTCATCGACTGAATATGGATATGTTTTTCTACAGCAACATATTTTTATCATGCAGCAATGCAAAAATAAAACCCGTTAAATAGGGCCATCAATCATTTTGTTTGATGTTACTAGTGCAGACATTTATGTTACACCAGCCATGCCAAATAAACCTATTAAATATGGCAAATCAAAGTACAAGTAATAGACATTTTAAAAATAGTCACATGCCTTGTTTATCTCTTGATTGCCGACTGAAGCAACTCAAAACATAGTTAATCTGTTTGTATGTTGTTTGATAACAAAAGATTGTGAACATTCCAAAATGGCGAGGATTTGTAGTTATGCTATGGTTCTAATGATACGAGCATACACTATTGCAAAAGTACAGGTATACCCGTGAAAGGGCTGTTCCATACATGACAACAATGGCAGGAATTCTCCTCTGTACCAGGGTTTTACAGAAATCCTATGGCACTGATTTCATTGTGGTGGTTTTACGATCTTATCCATAGTTTATGTGCAATTTAAATTTATACCGGAAATATATGCTAATGCCAACAGCATGCAGCATTGGCTATTTTGTTGTTAAAGAACAAATGATGTGATATTTATACGTGATTCTGTACCGTGCCCAAAGAAAAATCATATTCGTCAATAATGGCGAGTACCCAAATCTGCAACACTTGCGGTGGCATGCACACTTTTGGGTTTAAAGTGCAGGAGATTTTTTTGAGGATTACGATTTCTCTCAAATTCAATGGATCGGTTGCAGACCACCCCTGCCCAAGAACGTTCGAAGGTTTTGGGACAAAAGGTGCTAAAAAGAAACCGCAAACATTGCTGTTGAACTTGCCTGCTATCGTAATTTTGAACAATAGAAAACAAATTGCTTTGACTTTCTGTCGATGACACAACTAAATCATATTATTACATAGAGACGGCGTGTTCGCCTTATTCACCTTCAGGTGTGATCTAAAACATTGCAGGGGTAAGCATTTTTTTTTTGTCAAAAATTAAAAAAAAAAAACCGGGGTTCGAGAAAAATTGGGGCGCTTCTTTCTGGAAAATCTCCTCATGTCTATTAACCATCAATCATGGCTACTAGGTGCAAAGTCATCGTGGCCGTGTTCAATGTGGAAAACTCATTTTAAGTTGACAACAGAGCAATCTTCTAATTTTCGGCCGTAAAAGTCTACAGCAAACAAGTGTTAGTCAAAAGCGTGGATATCAGGTAACTTAATAAACTGATTATCCTTTATGTTCTTTCTGTATTGCTGTTGCGTAATAACAATATCTTCATTAGGTTTGTGCTGTTACTTATTATTAATAATAATAACAATCTTGATATAGTGCCTATGTAGAGGCCTCTAGGGACACGTCATATAGTTAAAAAAAAAACACGTTCGCGGTTCTCGAACCGCTAAATCCCCCTGGCGGGAACGGTTTACCCTAATCAGCGCGCGGAGTACATGATCCCCACCCCTCCACCAAGTTTAGTTTCATCAAAATCGGAATTTGGATCTTCAGAATAGTTGTTCACACAAGCTTTTGGTAAAAAATACCCAAATTAAATATTAATTATGCAAATTAGGACCTATAGCATATTGCCCACACTCCCATATTCTAATCAGATGAAGGGCAACATGGCAGTACGATCCCACACACCACGTTCATCAAACTGGACTTTATGGATCTGTCAAGATAGTTTGTAAAACCCCAAATTAACTCATTAATTATGCAAATTAGGTACCTACTTAGCATATTGCCATGCCCATAATCATCAGAATTGGAAGGGCATGCGCGTCCGATTCCCACCCACCAGTTACATTCACAATAACCCTTATGGTTCTCATATTATAGTGTCACAAGATTGTGTTGGACGCGCCGACGCCTTGACTGATCTAGCATAATCCCCCTTCTGCTTTTCAAGCCAGGGGGATAAAAGGAGTAATAATATTATCAATTATCAAACGAAAAAAAATAAAATTGTAAAATAGATTAAACTTCTATGTGAAAACAACATATACATCAATTACAACTATTCGAATACTAGAGAATAATTTATTAAAGTAGAATTCAAAATAGATAGAAGAGAAAGTCAACCCAGTTGTATTCCATACTAAGAACATATGGGGATAACCTGAATATCGCTTGTGAGGATCTGTGGTATGTCCCCCACAGTGACATGGTGGAAATCTTGATTTTCCTGGATTCAGATGCCTCAACGCTGGTGGAAAACAACTATCCTAGACAGCCGGAGTGGAGGAAGATAAGAATAAGAAAGACAAAGAAAAAAGTTCAAAATATCAGTATACTTCAATGAGCTCTGTTTAAGTAGAACCATGCAGTTGGCCCTTAGATATTTGTGATGTTTCTTGACAACAGAATTTTAAGGACAAAACGAGAAGCTGCATTTTGAACTCACTGAATGGTTCACTCCCTTTCGGGGAGACCATGTAGTCGGCAGGAGTTGCAGGATCTCGCCTCGAGTAACAAAGTCATGGACCAATCCAAGGTGCCTTTTTCATCAAGGGACTGTCAAAATATCCAATTTTTCCTTATACAGTCTCCAGGCAGCCTTGCATTAAGTGTTAACATGATTGTTTTTTTCTTAGTGATGAGTCTAAGATTGCACCAAGGTTCCGTGCTTCAGTGCGGATGAAAAACTGAATTGCCAATGATGGATGGCTGAGAAGCTAGTCGACATTCTCTGTCTTTGTGGTGTCAACCAACATTCTCTGTCGTCTAATAAATATCAGTCGTTGGATTTACATCATGATGACTGCAATGCATTGATTCAATATTATGCATGGCCTGAATGAAATTCCAATGGTGAAGGTGCAGAGCTGTCTCTGTGTATTGTTGTAAAACGTGTAACCGACCCTGTGGAAACTCCACAATCACCACCACAGGAGCTGTTGAAGCAAATTTGATCTATCTAGAAATTGAGTTTGGTCATGCTGGTAGGAAAAGACCAACTCAATGATTTTCCAGTTATTTCAAGCCTTCAGGCGGGTTAAGAGGTGTTTATGGTCAATAGTGTTAAAGTGGCACTGGAAGTCTATAACACTAACACAGCCTCTTTGTTTGTAAATACCAATCAAGATGTTATCTTGCGCCTGTAACAATGCAGTTTCTGCATTGTGAAATTGGTGGTATGCTGACTGATCGGGAACATGAGTCATAATCGCTGAGATAAGTCATAACAACTGATTTATTACTCTTCAATATCTTGCCAAGAATGGCTACTTAGGGCGATTTCATTTGAGAGGATGGTGGTGTCCGAGTGGGATTTCTTCAGCTGCGGGGCGGGGTCACAGATGAAAGGCATGCTTGAGAGCTTGAAGGAAATACATTGATTCCGCGCAGGGAAAAGTGGTTATCTGGTAACAGATCATCTAGACATAGTTTGAAAAAGATGGCAGTAGTTGTATTAATGTTAGGACTGTTTGCCACTTCTTGATCTTGTTGTGGAAAAATTCTGCAAAAACTGTTAGCAAGATTCTTTTGGACATTCATGTGTACGTAGTGTATGTTTCAATCTAGAAGTTAAATTGCAGACTACATGAAAAGGTCACGTTGGTTCAGTAGTATCTGGTTCCTATGATACTCCGTCTTGGCTTTAGCAAAAGAAAGTTGTATTGAAAAACACTGATCCTTGTAAGCTTCCGTTGCATACTGCGAGCCCAGTCTGTGAAAACTCTGCGCTCTAGCCGAGGGGATGTTCACCTTCTCAATCTCAAAGGCATCTGAATACAAGAGCAGGCGTAAGGAGAACTAGAGTTTGACTGACGCATGTTCATCAGGGTCTTAGATAAGGTTGTTGTATTGATTCATTAACAAGAGATTGACAGTTAAAAGGTAACAAAGAAGTGATCCCCCCCCAAAAACATCTATATGAGACCAGATCTTTGATTGTTGCAAATTATTCAAGTTGCATACAGGCTGCACTGAAGAGCTGCTTTCAGGCATTTGTCCTGTCATCTGCAGCCTTTAATTCCTTGCAACCACAACTTGGAGTTTTTGGCATATTTTTCTAACTTCTGGAAGGGATGTCCAGAAGATAGATTTCCCATCTCTTTTTCCTTTTCTAGTCCATCCTCATTCACCTGGACATGGAAGCTTCAGAGATGCAATCATCATTTGCGCCAACAGTAACCGTTGATAGGGGCTTATCTTGAATATGGTCAGTGAGTGCTGCTTCATTGGCTTACCAATAGTATGTTTCCCTATGACTATTGAGTTTTCACCCTGAATGACCAAAAAACAAGCTTATTTTGATTTTAAAAAGGCATTTACAAAATTACATCTTTTTCGTCAAAAGGAGCCATATGCAAAGAAAATGATTATTTGATACTGATGAATGTAAAGCTTACATGAATTCTTGATTTTCCTTGCATACTTTGTCTGTTATTTGTTTGTCCATGCGGCAAATGTCTTAAGCTATTGTATTTAGATCGCAAGGAATATGGATATGAAATCTTGTAAATTGTTAATTTCTAATTTAGGACCTTGAATACGGCAAAGTGACACTTTTTCTGACAGCATCATTTTGGAAAAGGGGAGGGTGGTTGATGCCCCTCCAAAGGTTGTTTTTTGAAAAGCAAAGACTTTGTGGCAGAGCCAAACGTTTCCTCTCTTCAAAACTTTCAAATTTTTCAAATCAATCCGGTTCTAGCCGAAGTGTAGTATTATGCAACTTAAAAATGTAGTTGAAATGTTAGGGGGAACTATTTTTGGGACCGCGTATAATAACTTTAGTTCATGCAAATATGTCGTAAAGATGTTAATGGCGGCCATTTTGGACAATGGCCGTATTTCCTGCAATGGATCAAACCTGCAATGGCAATTTGATCGAAAGTCTTTTAAAACATCAAATTCATCAAATGCAGATGCTTGAATGCCTAAAAGCACTGTATTATCAACTCAATCAACTCAATCTCTAATCTAGGGGATAAATAGCAAGTAATGGCAGCATTTTGAAAAATTGGCTGCCATTTTTAATAAGGGACAAATCGCAGCCCCTTATGCTATATAAAAGTCTTTCTAATGACATGCCCTAGATATGTGCCAAATTTCATGCTTTTATCACCAGGTGCACAATTCCCCATAAATATTGCACATATCTACTCTACTAAATATTCATTTAATAGACATTAAATTGGTGGTAAACTCGAATGAGTGTTAACATTATTAGGAGTTCATGTTTTGATTTGTGAACAGTTCAAGTGCGTTATAAGGAAGCACAGTACAAAATCCTTCCTCGGTGGAAGTGACAATAACCTATAAAACCTAGAATGTGAGCGTAATTTGTGTAGTTTTGTGTCGATATTTGTCCTAGAGATGTGATTTTGGTACTCATGTGCTATCTTTATATTTTAACTTATATTTTAAAAAAATGGTGAGAAACCGTCCTTGGCGGTTATGATACGGTGACATATGTGAACCGCAGTTGAAGCACGATTTCTGCGGGGGCTTAGGAGTTAGAAAAACGAGGGTGTAAGTAACTCAGAGGGTGCTTGTTCAATCCCATGATGCATAGCAAGTGCCTATTACCGTATGTACTAAACAAATGTCAGTACTTAGGGATAAAAGTGTTCCAAAAGTTTAAGAACCGAAAGCCATTTCTTACTATGCAAAAATTCCCTAAGTACTAAACGCTTTGTGGGCTAAACCTAAATATGGGCGTTAAAGTCCGGGTTTTTTATGTGTTAAGAATAGGTTTTTTATGTGATACCGAACCCTATTGAGTGGTGAAAATTTTCCCAAAAATGATGCATGTGGGATTTGACTCAAGCACCTCTGGGTTTTGTGGTTTGTAACTAGTGCATTTCGCTCCCGTGTGTGACTTTGCTCAGATGTTTGTTCTGTGCTCAGGTCAGCCTCCTTTGACCAAATTTGGTGGTCATACTAGGGATTTATAGGTAAATTGACTTCTAGATGACCATTTAGCCTTTGGATCACTCTGAAACCATGCAAACAAGGTCAGGAAGTCCTTCCCAACCTTCATGCAAAATATCAGCCCCATATGGCAAAGCATAACGAAACGCATAGCGGACAGACCTCGCAGGCAGATCTCATTTTTTTAGTATAGGGCAGTTCTATGGATAACCTAAATTGACACTTAGATGACCTTGCCCTTTTGGGTCACTATGAAACCCTGATAACAAACGTTAGACTGTCCCTCCCCTACCTTCATGCCAAAAACTCTATCCCCCAGGGCCGACATATTATGTCAAAGCATAACGAATGCAAGACCCGGGACCACACAGATCTCATTTTTTTCGTAGTTAGAGTTTCAAATCGAATTTGCAAAAAAAGAAAAAAATGACATGTCATCTAAGTTCAAAAGGAGATTCTTTTAAAGACCATGAATTTAAAATTCTCTCCTACAAATATTTCATGTTCTAGGTAAGGCAGGGGCCCAAAGAATCGCGGATTACAACAGAGGCGCACAATGCACGGTTTCAATACTGCAAAAACTCCGGTGCTTAAATATGGAACACTAAACCGGTGTTAAGCTTAACGGTGACTCCAATTGGGGTGCTTAATTAAAGCTGATTAAGTTACACTGTCTGTGGTGTCAAAACAATATAAAATAGCTCAAGACAGCACTTTAGTGAATCTTTGTGTATAAACGTGATAATCAGTTGAGATGAAAAAAAAAAGCAGCAATAACAACTCCTAACACCCGCAGATAATGGTCCTCTATTGAAGCTGGTTCCAGTGTAGGATTTACACCAGTAGGATCAAAATTAACACCAGTGGTGTTAGACAGAAGACACCAGCAATTGAACATACATACAGTGTCAAAATACCACCAAGCAGTGTCATCTTAGTAGTAACACCCAACATCGTGTTTATAGTTTCAACCACCAGTTTTAGGAATGCCACTGTTCCCTTTCTCACCACTTCTTTCTCTACTATTTTGTACTTCCCTTCTCTTTAAACACTTCTGTGTTCTTTTTTCAGTTTACTTTCTCTATGTCGTTCCCTCTCTCTTGTCCACTCGAATTTTCTTTAGCTCTGTCTGTCAATACCTTTTCATTTGTTGCGCTTTTTCACTCCGCATTTTCAAATATATCAATTACGGCTTAGGAATTCCCTTTTTGTGATGTGTGCGTGCATGCACGTGGTGATGTGGTTGTGTGTGTGGCGTGTGTGTGCGGGTGTTGTGTGTGTGTGGTGTGTGTGTGATATGATGAGTGTGTGTAACTACTTCAACGAGGACACACCAAATATTCATTTGAACAAAATCAGCATGGTAGGGTTTCTGATTTGATGATTCGTAAAAAAAATTACGAGCAACAATAAACTATAAATGAAAAACAAGCGATAAATTGCACTTCTAGAAAAATTCACGCAATGAATTTAGAAAAATTGCCCTTTGAAACAGAAAGTGACTTATAAATTTAATTATGATTAGCTGTTAGAGATTCTTTTCAACAAATACCCAGTTTTAAAAGATTGATGCGTCATGAAAGGAAGCACACAGAGTGACACATGTTGGGGGGGGAAAAATTGAACAGAACATGCAGCAGGAATGTGTTGATATCCGTGTCTTATTTTTTTAAATAGACCGATTCAAAACACTCAAAACTACCTTAGCATGCCTATAGTTAACCCGTCAAATAATCATCAGAACGTACAGAGTTTAGGCGATTCCTGAGTAGACAGACTGCATTGATTACCATTATCCTGAAACCTGAACGCACTCTCAGATGGTTTACAATAAGGACTGTTAATTAATCACTCTTGGAACGTTGTTGTGTTTGCGCCCTGCAGAAAGAAATAAAAATTATGATGGGGGATCTGTAGAAAACGACGAAAGAACCGTAGTCCTAGATTAAAGAAATGGAACAAGCATAGTGTTTATATGCAATAATTCTTTGCTCACGAAAGCCAAGACGTCACACAGATTTAAATAATCCCAAAGTCAACGTTGGATAAAAGATTCACGTGTCAGTCTTTCTAATACCGTCTGAGAATTCATGTAACCGCTAAAACTCGCGAATCTCTGAGTAAATAGGTTCAGCGATGACTAAATGCAAAGAAGTAATTGCTACAAAACTGAGAATAACATAGTAGGCGGCGGGGGGCCCCCCCGAGTTATAATTACGATTACGAATCTCGTAAGTGATGCAGCATGATATCAATAGAGTGTATCCTTTTTCCTTCAAAAAATTATAAGCACAACACAGAAGGGTTTTAGACAATCAGACATCACTCGAATCACATTTATATATGTCCAAAATTAAATTTTCTGTTTGCCTTCGATGAAGATCCGCTTGGATCGAAACGTCAGACCCACACACTTATATAACAAACAACATTTACAGCTTGCCAGCCGTAGTAACTTGTAAGTTGCCAGCGGCAGCGGAACGTTTTTAAAGGTACATAATGGCATAAAAAAAGTGACATAATGAAGAAGTACCCTTTAAATCACTTCCACAGATTGAAGCATTTGGATGTTTACATTACTGTAAAACCAGTAAAAACAGGCAGAGTTCCGGGGGAAGGTGCAAGTTTGTGGCAATTTCTGGAACAGAAAATGCAAGGTGTTCACATCCCTGACCTAATTACATTGTAAATCTGCATGTTTTGCGATAAAAAAAAAAACAATGCAAAAGCATTCCAGACACGGGATTCGCATTGTTACTTTGGCCTTGTAGTAAGATATTGATCTGCAAGTTAAAGATGGATTAGCCGGAATTGGCACATGACAATAGCAAATGGTCTGTGAGCTGATTACACCATTCTTTTCAAGTTTGGCAAATGCTGGCAGTAATGTCAGCATCCTTGTCGCCAGAAAATTGCCACAAACTGCTGCCACCGGTCCCCCTGGAACTCTTCCTGTTTTTACCGTTTTTACTAATGTAAACATCCAAAATTGTGTTTCAAACTCGTGGAAGTGATTTTCAGTAAGGGTCCTTTTCATTATGTCAATTTTTTTCATGCCATTATGTCCTTTAAAGTAAAGAGGACATGGTCTCGCTGTCATTTGCAGATGAAGGCTAGGAAGTACCCTTTGAATTTTAATGGTAATGCTTTTTTAAAGTACTCTCACATATTTGAAAAGGGGGTTTCAAATAATTCTAACATTCCAATGGATTTTACACAATTAAGATCCAATTAATTTACATTTATGCATTTATGTGAACCTGTGGACAGAGTGCATAACTGACAACGATTCAAAACCCTGTTATCAACTCATTTTGAATAATCAAGCAGTACGTTTAAAGCTAACAAGCTAGTAAACTTTCCCGAAAAAGTGATCAGGCGCATAAATGTCCTGCCTCGTGTATACCTGTGTTTTCATCAGTGATACGCTTAGTTTTCTTAAAATAGAACGTCAAATAATCACTGAAAACCACAGAGTGCAATACCCAATTAAATCTATTTATTTAGTTTATCAGGGCCCACCATCGAAATACAATCTTCATAATAGTAGCCCTTGGCCCCTTAAGCAGTGTTACTGCCGTCTGAGATCACTCATATGAACAGGCGAGTCATTCTATTTATGCGAGAGTGTACACCAGGTTATATGCACAGAAAAGGAGGGGAAATGGTTTCTGGCTGACAAATCCAGCCTATTTCAGCGATTGAGAAACAAACGCCAAGAAACCAAGACTTTTTTTTTTTGCGCACAAGAATGTGGAGTCACAACTCGTCAACACAAACCTCGGTCAAACAACATGGCACGATTTGTTGTTAAAGATGAACTAAAGAGTCCTGAATGTTTGAAGATTGGAATTTTGATGTAAAAAATCAAATCGCTCTAAATGTTGCATCAGCTAAATTAAAAACACAATGGTATACTTCTTTAAACATAAACACTAAAACTTCACTCACCATTTTCCAACTCCCCTCTCGACTTGGTCTGGTGAAAAGCTATCTTCAGTAGATAGCCCTTGGCCTTTTATTTGGCGTTGCTTCCATCTCAATAACCTTTATTTTGGACAGACGAGACATTTCCAATTAGGAGTCGTGGAAAGCGTGATTTATATGAAACATGTTGTATGTCATTGAGAACAGAATAAACTGTTAAAGGGTTTTGCAGCGATAATGCGAGAGAATCAAAAAATGTGGAAATGCATTTTTTTAAAATACACTTAATATCAGGGATAAGTGTGTACAATTCCATGTAATAACTGCTTTAAATGTGAAATAAACACCAACTTGGAAAACAATGATTATTTGAGGATTTTGTCATAACCATCTCCCGCAAATAGCATTTTTTTTCAATTTCAATTTACTTTATTTCACCAGATAAAATATGTAATACATAAATAACAAAACAATGTGGGGAAACCAACAGAGAGCAATAGCTCGAAACATAAGGTCACCCAGTAAATGTTTACAAAAATAAATACGCTTCGTTATCTTAGATTCTATTAAGTGCAATACAAATTACAAACCCAGACGGAACAATAAAAGTGCAATACAGACCAAACAAACATGTGCAGGAAACACTAATGTTGGCAATGATGATGGCAATAAATGATAAATACAAGCGATAAATTGCACTTCTAGAAAAATTCACGCAATGAATTTAGAAAAATTGCCCTTTGAAACAGAACTTGCGAAATTTAATTATGGATTAGCTGTTAAGATTAGTTCCACAATACCCATTTTTAAACGCTTAATTGTTGTCATGAAAGGAAGCATCACATAAAAATGTGATTGCAACAGCATCATGCCTTATGCAGGAAGTGTTTGAGATCAGTGCTCTTATTTTTTTTTAATAGACGATCAAAGCACTCAACACTACTATAGTTAACGTCAAAATAATCATCAGAAAGGGACAGAGTTTAGGCGATTACAGATATACATACTGAATTGATTACAATTATCCTGAAACCTGACGCACTCATGATGGTTTTACAATAGGGACTGTCAAATAATCACTATTGGAAACGTGTGTGTGCGGCCTGCAGAAGAAATAAAACTTATGAGGGGGATATGTAGAAACGACGAAAAGACCGTAGTCCTAGATAAAGAAAGGAACAAGATAGTGTTTTATATGCAATAATTCTTTGCTCACGAAAGCCAAGGACGTCAACACAGATTTAAATAATCCCAAAGTCAACGTTGGATAAAACAGATTCACGTGTCCAGTCTTTCTTAATACCAGTCTGAGAAATTCATGTAACCGATAAAAACGTAACGAATCTCTGAGTAAATATGTTCAGCGAGGAACTACATAGCAAGAAGTAATTGCCTCAAAAACTGAGATAACTAGTAGGCGGGCGAGTTATAATTACGAGTACGATATTCTCGTAAGTGATGCAGTGATATCAATTAGAGTGGAATCTTTTTCATTCAAAAAATTATAGCACAATACAGAAGGGTTTTAGACATCAGACATCAATGCGAATAACATTTATATAGGTCCAAAATTAAATTTTCTGTTGCCTTCGATGAAGATCCTGATTGGATCGAAACGTCAGACCCACACACTTATAATAACAAAACAAACATTTTACCAGCTTGCCAGCCGTAGTAACTTGTAAGTTGCCAGCGGCAGCGGAACGTTTTTAAAGGGACCATAATGGCATAAAAATGGACATAATGAAAAGGACCCTTATGAAATCATTCACGAGTTTTTGAAATATGGATGTGTACATTCTGTAAAAACAGGTAAAAAACAGGAGAGTCGGGGGGAAGTGTCAGTTTGTGGCAATTTATGGAACGAAAAAGCAAGGTGTTTACAGCCCTACATAATTTACACTGTATTCTAGCATGTTTTGCGATACAATGCAAAAGATTCGACCGGGTTCAGGCATTGTACTTTAGGCTTGTAGTAAGATATTGATCTGGCAAGTTAAAAGTGGATTAGTCAGGATTAGCACCTATACACCCATACTAGCAATGGTCTGTGAGCTGAGACAACATGCTTTTCAAGTTGGCAAATGTCGGCAGTAATGTCAGATACCTGTTTTTTTTTTTTTACAGAAATTGCCACAAAATGCCACCTCCCTGGAACTCTCCTGTTTTTACCGTTTTACATAATGTACACATCAAAATTGTTTTCAAACTCGTGAAGTGATTCAGTAAGGGTCATTTCATTATGTCAATTTTTTTCATGCCATTATGTCCCTTTAAAGTAAAGAGGACATGGTCTCGCTGTCATTTGAGATGAAGGCTGGAATTCCCTTTGAATTTAATGGTTAATGCTTTTTAAGTACTCTCACATATTTGAAGTGGGGTTTCAATAATTCTGAACATCATCATGGATTTTTACACAATTAAGATACCAATTAATTAACATTATGCATTTATATGTGAAACTGTGGACGAGTGCATAAACGGACAACGATTCACACGCCTGTATCAATCATTTGAATAATCAATGCAGTAAGTTAAAGATAACAAAGCTAGTAAACTTCGATAAAAATGATCAGGCGCATATTATAAATGTCCTGCTCGTGATAAATGCTGTTTATTCAGTGATGATAACGCTGAGTTTTCTTAAAATAGACGTTCAAATTTACACTGAAAACCACAGAGTGCATCCATTTTCTTATATTTAAGTTTATAGGCCACCTCGAAAACAATCTTCAGTAGATAGCCCTTGGCCTTAAGCAGTGTATACTGCCGTCTCAGTCAGCTCATATGACAGACGAGTCATTCTAATATGCGAGAGTGTACAACGGTTATATGCACAGAAAAGGAGGGTGAAATGGTTCTGGCTGACAAATCCAGCCTAGTTCAGCGATTGAGAAACAAACGCCAAGAAAACCAGAGACTTGCGCACAAGAAATGTGGAGTCACAACTCGTCAACACAAAACCTCGGTCAAAACAACATGGACGATTTTGTGTTAAAGAGATGACAAAAGTCGAGAAATGTTAAAGATTGGAATTTGGATGTAAAATATCAAATCCAGCCTCTAAAATGGCATCATGCATAATTAAAACACAATGTAATGAATGTCTGTTTAAAACATAAAACACTAAAACTCACCATGTTCCAACTCCCCTCTCGACTTGGTCTGGTGAAAAGCTATCTTCAGTAGATAAGCCTTGGCCTTTTATGTGGCGTATGCATTCCATCTCAATAACCTTTATTTTGGACAGACGAGACATTCCAATTAAGAGTCGTGGAAAGCGTGATTTATATGAAACATGTGTGTTGTCATGAGATACAGAATAAACTGTTAAAAGGGATTAGCAGCGATACTGCGAGAGAATCGAAAAAATGTGGAAAATGCATTTTTTTAACTTAAAATCAGGGAGACGGTGTACAATTCCAGTAACTGCTTTAATGTGACAAAACCACCAAATAGTGAAAACAATGAATATGTGAGGGGATATTTGTCCTACCATCCCCGCACATAGACATACAGCGACGGCGTCTCAAAATCTGCACTAAACAGATGATGCGGTTACACCAGTACAAAATAACCAAAAGATTTTCACAAAAATATAAAATTTCTCCAATTCGCTCTCAAATGATAATCTCGGCCATTGAAGATAGAGTACATTTACCACATAAAAATAAACATTACTCAAAACAGATAGGGAGGGTTAGTAAAGCGGTTAAAGACATCCATATAATTTGTAGGGCTAAGTTTTAAGTTTTCCATATTAAACTTTAATCAACACAATGTGTACTACATAAATATTAATAGACTCGTACTCAGTGATATTTAAACCACAAAGGTCACGGACCGTCAACAAGGTCATGCCGTGGGAAAACTTGCATACGGCGTGACATTTTTGTGTTTAAACGCCATGTCCGTCGTCTGCTGATTAATGTCGCCGGCGGACATTAATTACAAAATCGTTCGGTTACCCATAAATACGCTAATTTGGTCTTAATCATTTCAGGTTTCGGGCTAATGTATATAAAAAGCTGTACAAACCGTGCAAAAATACGATGTTCAAAATCTTGAGGGCGCACTAGGTTTCAAATGTGACAGTGTCTCTTTAACCCGGAAGAACAATGGATTACAAAATTGGACTTTGCAAGCAGACCTAATTGGTTAGTGAGTACCAATCAAAAAAATATTTAAAAATCAAGATTTGGCGTGTCGTAACAAGTTAATATCCTAAAAATACCCTACAAGTGCTTGGACCATGGAGTAGGAGAGAAGCAGAAAGCTCTTCCCAAATCCCTGTGACCGATGATCATCGCCGCCCTCGTAAAACAGGTCGTAAACCTATTGTATTGGAAAAGACAAACACGAGATCGAGATTGATGCTGATAGATGGCATCAACATTGCATCGATGTACATAGTTAAGGGGATGGTCCGATTTTAAGTATATGAAGTTTTCATTGATAGAATGCCATTCACCCAAAAACCCCAGCTGTGAAGTTTGCGCACGATATTTTCATCCGTTTTGATGTGACCGCTAGAAACCTGATTTGTGAGCCCATAGAGTACTGGGGTAAAACTAATATGGTCGACCCAAATTGCAGTATACTTTTGCCTCATAACTCCCAAACCAAGCATATTTAGGCCCTAAGGATTTCACAGGGTAAATGAGAAAAATAGTAGATTTTCTGATACCAAAATTTTCGACCACTTCGGTAAAAATCTGAGCTTCTTGGGACGAGCTATTAGGAGATCGGCGCCATGGACTTACAGCAGATAGCGACATATAGGGGTAAGATGTGCATTTCTTTATAAAGCATGAAACTTGCATATAAATGTTACAATTTAAAGTCTGACTCAGAGATTTCGAAATATATTTTTTTTGTGTAATAATGAAAAATAGTCAACTAAGAACTAGAGATAGTAACATAAAATGCACAATTCCGAAATTTGAGATGAATCGGATTTTTCGTTTGATGCAGTAAACATTGATGTGTAGTATTACGTCCCATAGGATTACTGTGTCTAATCACAATCCGGATCCGGAATTTATAAAACAAAGTTGTGATTTTCTATATGAAGGATTCGATTTAAGCTTAGCAATTGCACACCGTGATTAGTATATGGACAAGCATTATGGACATGCTCCAAACACCCCTCAACCTCCCCTCCTCCCTAGCCACAGCCGATTACCCCCCTGCTAACTCTCCCACCTATCGTAATCCTCTCCCCCTCTTGCTATGCCTTCAACCCTTACAGACCTCCTCGTTACACACCCCATCAGTCTCGGTGACCCCCCCTCTTGTTATCTGTTAGCTTTACCCTCTCCTTTTTACACACCCTCCCACACCAACCCATACACGGCCACTACCCTTCTACTTAAATAGTGCATTTTCTCCATCCTCCACACTTCGCACTCCCTTCCATTGCCTCGACACTCGATCCTCTCTTAATCCACCCGCTCCCCCTTTTCCCCCCAACTTAACCTGCCCGTTTCAGAGCCTTTTTTTCTTACACAAAAAACACAATTTGTGCGGAAATTGAGGCGCCCTCCTCAGGAAAATCTCTGAGTCGGCCGTAAATACAGAGTATGATTATTTTTAGACATGGAAACCCACGTCACCGTCAATAATCTTCAAGGGAAAACAAGATCATTCGACTCAGTTGTAAGTAAAGTATATTTGGAGACAAAATTAAGTTGAATTGGGAAGAAATTGCGGCCCCCCCCCCCCCCCCCCCCCCCCCTATCTAAAAAACAATAGCACCAAACTTCACAGTGGCCGAAGTTGCCAGTTTTTGCAATTTTGGTCCCGAAGTTGGCCACATTTTGGTGAAATAAGAGACCCTGGCGATATTCCGATTTTCACTTCAAAGAAAATACATGTTTTAAGCAATGATCCTTGTCACAAAGTATGTGTTAAAAGGGACGTCCCATCGCCATATTACCACAAGCCTTGTAAAATTGCCCATCGATGCAATGTTGATGCACATGCATTAGCATTAACATGATCTCGTAGTACGTTGGTTTATTTGCAATTTAGGCCCTAATCAAAATCTTTTCATAGTATTCATGTTTTTTAGGAAATATACAGATGAATACATTCAGTTATCAATGGAGCATATGCAACAATTAGGGCTAGGCCCGGCCCCTACAGACTGTCCCAATAAAAACTATACAACCAAACTGAAAATTATAAAAAATATAAATTGTGTCATTTTTGCCTGAATCTATTTTTGACTTTATTTTGTTAGATAAGATCCTAAGCTAAATCCTCGCTTTATTCCATTCAATTATGATGGACCCTAAGCGGAGATATTGTCAAGTTGAACAAAAGGATAAAATACCACTGGGCCAGTTTCACCTGAATGTTCAATAAACTAAAGGTATAAGACTGTATATCATTTGTGGGATTAAAACCGTTTTCAAACAAAAGATATTGTACAGTCAGAGTGAATGTATTTTCATGCATTGAACTAATCAATATATTATTTCAGTGAAAGCCAGAATTATTATGTTGTTGGTGAATGAGGACTCCTCTCAGGGGCACAACAAATCATTATTCATGGAAAGTGGTGAATTTGGATGCGAACTTATGTAACAGTCTACATGTCTGTTGAGGGACAAATTGTGTGGACAACACTCTAATATGGAGTGCCAATTCTACTTCCCCAATGCCTCCATATGCCAGGGAGGAATATGATGAAAAAGCGTGTTCAACAAAGAGCAATCAAGGAAAGGATGGTTGTGTTCATAGGATCTCAGTTTTAACTTTTCACCAAAGGGTGTTTTTGTTATGGTTCTACTTCTGCTGAAACCTGGAGTATAGCTGAGACAAGACATACGGGAATTGAAATTCTCCCAATGCATACAGGGTGTATTTATTAGCAATTGAACGACATTAACAAGTTTATAAATTTGTTTATACTCACCAAGACGCAAGCACTCTATATCTAATAATTTTAATTTTAATTTTCCATAAAGAATGTCTTGAAGGTGATTTTCAATGGCAACTTTTGTTGATACAGGATAGCCGAAACTGGCCCAAACAGGTTTCAACCGTCTCAGATAATTAGCCATAAAATCTGAACCAGACCCCCCAAATTACACCAACTAAAAATCCAATGAAAGCTGTGAATAATCCTAAAAAGAAGCAGTAAAACTCCAGTTGAGATGAACTGAAATTTTTGGCCAAAAAAAAAAATAATCTTTGATTGTATAGTTTTTTTTTGGGGACACAGTCTGTATAATCAATTATTTTTGCCATTTGGTTTTCAACACAAAATCTTGGTGGGGGGGGGGGGGGGGCGTTTTGTTAGTCTCACTGCCTCTGGTCCCCTTATTTTCGCCCCCTTCTCTCTCATAGACAGCATCATTCGGCCCCACCCTAACGCGGGTATCCCCGCTTAATACCCCGCACCCAGTTGGTATTTCGCTCACCTCCACATGTTCCACGCCAGCCTTGCGCCTGGGGGTGGCAACATTTCACAGAGCAAATACTGTCGGGATGAAGAAAGGGGTTCGCATATTAACTAACTTGAGCAATATTTTTTGGCGGAAGCAAAGCACCCAAATAAAAGTCAAACCTAATCATTAAGATGAACAATCGCAGCACAGAAATGGTTTTTGTGGGGAATCGAGGGGACAATTTAACTAAGGGGGCAGTGAATTTCCCTTAAGTTCAGGCAAAAAAACGCACCATCACGGTCGTAGAATTGAGAAGCAAGATTAAGGATTTCACACTTTTTGGAGGGGGGGGTCACCCACACATGCCCCTTACTGCCCTTCACCTAGCACCACCATGTTCTGAAAATAAAAATGTTTCTAAAGTAGTGTTTGGGGCTTTATTTGATTAAACGTGCAAAAACAAAAAATCCTTTTTATTCAGATCCATATTTTGGGAATAAATCTAGCCTAATTAAAGGGACCAAACTCTACAACAATTCCTACCTCTATGATTGGAGGCCCAGCGAAAGACAACTAAACACCTCAATTGAGACTAAGGGAAACTTAAAGGTGGATCCCCGATTGTCAGTCTTGGTCTCGTACACATGTTGCAATGACAAAATTTGGTTGTCAGTTTAACCCGATATTACAATGGTTGTCTTCTCATGATTTGGGTGAAAATATGCCCCTACATTTTTTTAAACAACTTTACCAATATAGTAAATCAAACCCCCCCCATGAGGGACAATAAGCAGTAAAAGCAATCTTCATGTAAATAATATGCTTTGTATTTTATGTTGTGCATGACAGATATACGAGTATGATTGTTTTTTTTTTTTTTTTTTGTTTTTTTTTTTTTTTTTTTTTTTTTTTTTTTTTTTTTTTTTTTTTTTTTTGCTTTATGGGGCCGATCAGGACAGCAGGGGAGTTCAAAAAACGTAGTGTTTTGTTTTCTTTTCTTTGTTCATAAACCTACGAAATGGCCTCCGGTTGATATTCTACACAACAAAATGCGCAAATTTATACAAATTTGTATCCTCATAAAAATATCGTGTCCCTTAAATGAAGAGACCGTCTTTGATTAAGTCGAAATGTATGTCACAAAGGTATCCATGAGAAATGTTTTGACTGTGTTAGAGTTATCAACCTTATTCTGCATGTTTTAATGTATTTTGACATCATTGACCTTTTGTGACACTCTAGGTGACATAGTGGAAAACTTGACCTGTGCAGGTGGTACCATATCCAATGTTGTTTCCCAATTTAATTTCTCTACCTCTCTGCCAAATTTTGATGCTTTTATAACAAAATGCACATTTTTACCATTATCTTTTAACTAACATTACCATTCTGTTCTAAATATGACCAACTTCGGGACCAATTTGAGAAAACGGGCAACTCCGGGCACTGTCCAATGTTTGTGTCATTGTTTTAGATACGGTCATTTTTCTTCCCAATTTTCAAAAGTTAAAAAAAAAAAAAAATATCATAATTTAAGAAATACGCCGGCTTTTCATTCAAAACATCCACGTTTTCCAAAAACGAAAATCAATGTAACTCATCTTGTAGGAGGCATGCCTACTCCGATTTTTTTTGGAACTGAAATACTCAAAATTTCGGCTGTAATCGACCCAATCTCTTTGTTTTTCGCGTCTCCACATGTAAACAAAACCACTTGACCACTGCGCTCGGGATATACCTTGTGTCGTGCCCACAGGTCATATCTTGTCACTGAAGGCGTAGGCCCTTGCTTCTGTCCGCGATGATCATGGACATGAGAGTACTCCCTGCCGAGAAGCGGCTTTTGTCCTAGGCGTTGACAATGATTGCCAAGTGCATCTAATTGGGTATAATCGCTGTGCGTATATGCATTAAGGGAAGAACTTCTCCTTCTCCTCCTACCGTCCATGCTTGGACCAATCGCATCAAATAAGGACAAGATCGACATTTTAGTCAAGACTGTCCTTACGGACACTTACGGTGCACAACACTCATGGCGTCCATTGCTACACAATCGTGGGGGGGGGGGGGTGCATTGTTAATTTTTGTCTGTCTCGGACCCCGCACCAATCCACCCCCCCCCCGATAGCCCCCACCCACCCCCCCCAACCCGCTCTTCAGATTTTCGAACCGTCTGTAAAAAAGTTGGTATACCCGGCGAGCACAAGCAGCAATGTTTTTAATTGTTTGTGATTTTAGCAAGAATGTCAACGAAAACATGTACGTAGTAAGCGACAGGGGCAGATCCTCGCCTCTCGAATAAGGGAGACCAACTGAAAAGAGTGATCAAGGGATATGGCGGCCATGGTGGCCTCGACCTCGGCGTGCGTGTGTACCCATCCTCCGTGCGAATGCGCGGACCACTGAATTTGTAATTATTTCACCTATCTTACAGGTATAATCCACGGGATTAAAGAAAAAAAATATACTTGATGTTTAGGTTTTCCGTTTGAAACAATTATATGTAAAGTTTCACGGTATTTCATTTGTATTAAGCTGTGCCTCGGTGGGTACGGGGGGTGTCCCCGGCCGCGCGAAGCGCGGAACCCTGCATTGTTCACTTTACCAACCACATTTTCTTATTCAAAAGGATGATCAACCGTCCTTAAAATCTATTTGATGGGTTGAGGTTTTGTTTGAATATAAAATTTTATGAAGTGTTCATATCTCAACCGGCACAGGGGTGGATGGGGTGGGTCCCTCCCACGCTTCGCGCAATATTCAATTTCCAAAACACATTTTTGTGCAAATTTGATAGATATGATCAACGATCTTAAATTCGCCGTTCGAATGATCGCCGTATTTGAAGCTACTTAATGCTAAGGAATATGGCCATCTTTTAAGTGTTTTGTATAAAACCTGTAATAAAAAATCAAATATCTTACGGACAATTTAGATCACTTAGAAAAAAGTATTTCAAGGTATGCCCCTTCTACAGGGTGTATCAAGAAAATTGTGCATAGAATACTGCTGACCCTGATGAACTCGACAGGTTCATTGGACAGTAATTTTTCTGACATCATCGTAATATTCATTTTTTGCATTACATATTCTGAAAAAATGAAAGAAATCGCTTAAAAAGGAAACAAATATGAACAGTTTTGTACACCTTACCATTTTTCTCCCATTCCAATGGACACAGTAAACCACATTTTGTATAAACGAATAGATACCTCCGGCCCACCCAGGAGGAATTTTCTAGCTTTTTCTCACCCGTACAGCCCATTTTTAGAGTGTGTTGAAAGGAAAATAGTCCACTCATGTTGGACTAACCCTGGTTTAAACCCGGTGTGAAAGCAGATATAGTCCGGTGGGAGCCATAGTCCGGGGCTCCATAGACGATAACGGAATAAAGCGTGAAACTAATGTTGCGTAAAGAGTCAACTGAGTCGATTGCCCTATTGTTCGCCATTGTTCCCGGACTATGAGTACGCCGGACAATGGTTACTTCTACACCGGGTCTAAAGTTAGGCTCCCTTTCGGAATACCAGCCTATTATTTTTTCAACTCTTGTTTGCACAAAAAAATTGCAAAATGATATGGATCAGAGAAAACTCTCGGATCAATAGCGTGGTTTAAACAGATTTGAAAAGATTTGGATGAGAGTTCTTTTCTAAATAGCTTTTTCTCAACCCGTTACAGCCCATTTTAGAGTGTGGTGAAAGGGAAAAGAGTCCATACATGTGGACTAACCCTGGTTTAAACCCGGTGTAAAGCATATATAGATAGTCCGGTGGAGCCATAGTCGGGGGCTCCATAGACGATAACGGAATTAAAGCGTGAAACTAATTTTTTCCGTAAAGAGTCACCTGAGTCGATTGCCCTATTGTTCGCCATGTTCCCGGACTATGATACGCCGGACAATGGTTACTTCTACACCGGGTCTAAAGTTAGGCTCCCCTTCAGAATACCCAGCCGATTATTTTTTCAACTCTGTTGCAAACAAAAAAATTGCAAAATGATATGGCATCAGAAGAAAACTCTCGATCAATAGCACTAATTACCACCACGAACTAGGGAGGGCGAGCTGGTGTAGCGGTCGAAACGCTCACCTTGTCCCAATGCGGCCCCCGGGTTCGTTCACGTCGAGCAGTGGTTCCGTAATGTGAATTTGGTTGCCGATCCATACCGTCCTCGCAGGTTTTCTGAGCACTTCGGTTTCCTCCCCCTCCTCCTGCATCTAAAATCGGACTTCTAATCGACTATTATTTCCCATAAATCTTTCCCCGCTGTTCTGGAGGCGTCCCTTGAATTTAATGCTTAAGGAAATATTGGGTTTCCTCCTGGCATACCGAATTTATAAATAAATCCATAGCCCTTATTTAGGGAGTTTGTCCATGCCCTACTACATCTAAGCTTTGAAACCTTTGGTAGTAATTGGACCCAACTAATAATGGGTCAAACCTCACCCGTTCATGTCCCACTACATCTCAGCTTTTACACGTTGGTAGTTAGTATGGACCCTCTACATCCATGCAATGTAGTTAGTGGTGTCAAATTGTGGTACCACTTTTTCAATAGAGGCCAATTTAAGTTTACACAGGGGTCAAACTTTTAAATTACTCCAATCATTTTGAAATGTATGCCATATTGTCCGTCTAGTCACAAGGAATCCAAAAATGTATAGTGTACCATCTATGACCATGGATTAGAGTTATTGGGTAAAAAAAATGGCTAAAGTGCAAAGTCAAGGTACAGGGGTCAACATTGAAAGTTAGTTACTCTGATTATATTTTAATCTTGAAAATTATTGGCTGAGGAATGAGGACTCCCATAAAGTATCGTTTTGATATGTTAAATGTTGTACTTACCGAGATAAAGTCAAGAAGGTCAACGCCAATTGGATTTGTTGCCCCATGACCTTTTGTCACATAGCATGATAACATGCATTGCAGATGCTACAAACTATTCCTTATTTTGACACATTAAGCTAAATGAACCAATTGTTTCATTTTTTTACCAAAATTGGAACAACTTTGATTTTGACCCCTGTACCATTGAAATTGAACTTTTTTGCACTTTTGGCCCATTTTTACCGTATAACTATAAAAACCAATGGTCATAGATGGTAAAAACATACATTTTTTGGAAAAACATTATGATAAGACGGACAATATGGCATACACTTTAACATGATTGGAGTATTTAAAGTTGACCCCTGTGTAAAATTAAATTGGCCACTATTGAAAAAGTGGGACACCACAATTTGCACCACTAACTACCGTGCATTGACCAGATAGAGCAGTTACGAGGGTCCATTAATAACTACCCAAACGTTTTGTTTGTAAAAGTGAAATGTTGTAGTGGGACATGAACGGCGATGTTTGTCCAAAGTCCTTGCTCCCGCTCTATGTGAACTTATCTTCGCCTATATGCGCGGTCAAAAAAAAACCCAATATTATCAACAGACAATAGCATTCCGTACATTGTTGATGCTAAGCAGAAAGTCCACGGGTAAATTCAACAATGTAAGGAGCTTTAGAATTTGTTCAGCGATGGAGAAAACACCGGACCTATTTAGAACTATTGTATGTCGCTGAGGTGTGCACTTGCCTATCTTCAGTTTACTATAACAGATACACACAAGGGAAGAAAGTATAAGTTGTGGTGGGCAGGAAATACGGATGGATTGGGGGGGGGGGGGGGGGGGAGTGTAGTATTGGTTACGGAGGAGGAGCTGTTGTGGAAGGTAGGGGAGAGGTGTGAGGATGGAGAGCGCTTAGGGTGATGACGCTGGTAATGACTTTGAGGAGGAGTGGTTGGTAGTGAGGCTCATATGCGGCTATGGCCGCAGAGCGGTAGAATAGAAAGCATGAAGAGAAGGAGAATTTTTATGATGAGATGGGGAGGGGAATGGGAGAGGAATGGGGGAGAGGGCAAAGTGGTGGGTGAATTAGTTCTCTGTGATGGTGATTTCAATATGGGCAAGTGGGAAAAAAAGGGGGTCGAGGGTTCAAGGGGGGGGGGGTCACAAGAGGGGGGTGATTCGTGAGTTGAAGGAGAACCCAAACAGGGTGTATAAGGTTAGTGAAGGCCAATGAAAAAGGAAGAACAGAGAGGACAGGATGTTGAAGGGGGGAGATGGATGAGAGGAAGTGATGGAAAGTTGAACTTCAGTGAGAAAGATAAAGATAGAGGTAGGGTCTGGAAAGAGCATATGGAGAGAATCATGAATGAGGAGAATGAATGGGATTAGAGGGTGGAGGCTGATGTGGTGGAAGGGCCAGCTGAGAGAGTCAGTCGGGAAGAAGTGGTAAATGCAATTGGAGAAATGAAAACAGGAAAGGCTGCTGGACCCTCGGAAGTGAGTGTTGAGATGATTATTGCGAGTGGAGAGATAGGGATTGGTGTGATGATGCAGTTGTGTCAGAGGGTGTTAGATGGAGGAGGAATGCCGGTGGAGTGGGCTGTGAGTGTGTTAGTTCCAATTTTTAAGGGAAAAGGGGATGCAATGAGTTGTGGTGCGTATAGGGGTGTGAAGTTGCTGGAGCATGTGATGAAAATTGTGGAGAGGGACCTAGAGAATAGAATTCGGAGGATAGTGAAAGTGGATGAGATGCAATTTGGTTTTATGCCAGGGAAGGGAACGATAGATGCAGTGTTCATTTTGAGGAGGTTACAAGAGGAATATCGAGCAAAAGGGAAGAAGCTGTATATGTGCTTTGTGGATCTGGAGAAGGCCTTTGATAGAGTACCGAGGAAAGTGATGGACTGGGCGATGAGGAAGAGGGGTATACCAGAAGTGGTGGTTAGAGCGGTGATGAGTCTGTATGGAGGAGCAAAAACAAGAGTTAGAGTAGGGTCTGAGTTGTCTGAGGAGTTTGAGGTGAAGGTGGTACCGGGTGTGCATCAGGGTTCTGTGCTGTCGCCGTTGGTGTTTGCAATTGTGGTTGATGTGGTTACGGAGAGTGCAAAAGAAGGTTTGATGAGTGAGAAGCTGTATGCTGATGATTTAGTTTTAATGTGTGAGACAATGGAGGGTTTGAGGGAGAAGTTTTGGAAGTGGAAGAAGGCATTTTAGAGTAAGGGCCTGAAGGTAAACCTTGGGAAGACTAAAGTGATGGTGAGTGGGGAGGAGGGGGAGGTGTTAGTAAGGTGGCCCATGTGGAATATGTGGAAAGAGGGTGAGGGCAAATTCAGTGTGGTGTGAGAAATGTGGGAAATGGATTCATGAAAGATGCACAAAGATGAAGAGAGTGACCCCAAGTTTGGCAAGAGCCTTTGTGTGTGGAAGATGTGAGAAGGGAGTTGAGGGAGTGCAAGGAGGTGGAAAAGTTGTGTGACGAGGTGGAAACTGTGAAGGAGTTCACATACCTAGGGGACAGGGTTAGTGCGGGTGGTGGATGTGAGGCGGCTGTGACAGCCAGAGTAAGGTATGGGTGGGTGAAGTTTAGAGAATGTGGAGAGTTGTTACATGGGAGAAGATTTCTTTTGAAGATGAAAGGGATGGTGTACAAGAGTTGTGTGAGATCAGTGATGCTGTATGGGAGTGAGACATGGTGCCTGAGTGAAAATGAGATGGGGATTTTGAGAAGGACAGAGAGAGCAATGGTGAGGGCAATGTGTGGTGTGAAATTGATGGATAGTAAGAAGACTGAGGATTTGATGCAGATGTTGGGTTTGGAGGAGGCGGCTGACCGACTGGCGAATGCGAATGGTGTAAGATGGTATGGGCACGTGCTGAGGAAGGATGAGGAGCATGTTTTGAGAAGGGCCTTTGAGTTTGAGGTGGGTGGTTTGAGGAAGAGGGGCCGACCAAGGAGGACATGGAGGAAGCAAGTGGAGGAGGAGAGTAGGAGGGTTGGGTTGAGGATAGGGAATGCATTGAATCGGGTGAAGTGGAAGGAGGGAGTAAGGGCGATTGCTACGAATGTGAGGTGAATCCGGCCACCCCCGGTTGCGGGGACAAAACCGGATTTAAAACTTTGGTTTTACTACTACTATTACACAAGCATAAAAAATAGAAGAAAAAAATGGACGAG
>JAMKCH010027127.1:0-18174 GCA_023653785.1 Ophioderma brevispina
GGACGAGTGATTAAAGCCCAGGACAAGTCTGAGAGGTAAGTGACTAATTTAACGGCAGAGCTGGGAAAATGGCTACGTTTTGTCCGTCCATGATTTAAATAGTGGAACCTCGAGAAAATAACCTCTAACTTGACTTGCCAGAATATTTAAAAACAACTAATGGAGAGCGCGTAGAGACGTACATGTCGCTATTTCCAGGCTATTGCACATTGGAAGGCCGTTCCAGCAGCCGTTGAATTATTATCGGGGATCCCCGATAATAAATTATTCTAGGCAAATTCCGTTCGTTGGACAATAGGAGCCATTTCGAGCTTAAACCATTCACAGGTAATTTACTAGCAAGTTACCAATGCAACCGTGTAGTAAAAATCTCCAATTTTGAAAAATTGGGGCGCCCTTCAAAAAAACATGCTTACTTTGCTTTACATAATTTGGCACAAAAAGGGGGGTTTTAGCAAGCCGGGGAAAAAGGAAAAAAACGGAAGGGGGAGGGGGTGGTAACCACCCCCCCCACCCTTCGGTAGACGGAGGTTGTAAAGGCATACAGGGATCCATCCAAGAGAGTCCAAAATACTCGAAATTTGCAGGATTAGTCTAAAGTGAAGAATAAGTCCGTAGAATTCGTTATAAGTTATTTATTTCCAATGTGAACAATATACAAAAAAGGGAAGGAAAAACAGCAGCATTCAAAGATACGAATTCCATGCATTTATGTGTTGTAGTACGTGTCCGTAAGGATAGTAATGCTCTAAAATAACATATTTTGTACCTATTAACGCACGCACTTCCATTTGCCGGGTATGTTAGGGTAGCTTTACTTGTTACAAGATATGCAAATATCTTATTTGTGATGATTTTTTTTTGAATTTTCTGATTTGGCAAATATGATAGTGCCCTTAAAACCGATGTCATCAAAATACAGTGTCCGTGTTCACCCCCTGTTAAAGTAGATACAACCCATCGTGTCCCCTCTTGTACTTTTTTCCGAAAGGTACGGGCATTGAAAGAGGGGATGTGCAGTGGGTGGAAATAAAAATCCACGGTAAATCTAGGAAACATGTAGTCTGATAGCAGAGAAAATCAATTCTATTGCTTCAATGAAAGCCATGCAGCACGAATCGTATTTGCTTAGCGGTATTCAATGTAAGAGTTGGGAGTTGAATGTTACTTACTTTTTTGAGCGCCCGTGTTTGATAGGAAGGAACGCAAGTCTTTGCACCTGTAAAAATGTTGTCAACATGGAAAGGCAAGATTTCTAGTCTTTCATTGAAACAGGGAATCGGGCCACTATTTCTTTTTGCTGCCTCCTCTCCCAAACTAATCGAAGCAGTCCAAACTTTTCCTGGTGGACACGATGGTGGAATCGGCTAAATCTCTTGTGTTTCTCATTGAGTGATGAGAAGATATTTCTCAGCACCTTTGCACTTGAGGACTGGTAGCACCATCTAGGAAAGTACGGATAGTATCCGTTTACATGTGTGACATGGTAGTTGCAACCATGGAGTTATTAGAGTGTTATATAGCTTTTATGTTCAATTTTTATGTGCCCCTTTAAAAACAAGATTTCCCACTTTCCGACCCAAATTATCAAATTTGCCGGCAGCAGATTTGAACTCAGCACCCCCTCGAATTGACCTAAACACCTCTCAGATCTTTTAGTGGATCTGAGTCGGGTTCAACCTTTTTTTGAGCCTTTTAGGCTTGATGGATCCCCTAGTATAGGTTTTCCCGAGCCAATTTCACACAATGTGCATATTTATTTGTAAAATATGTATTCGATTTCGTGAGAAATGAAATGAACGTTGACAATCGCGTTTTCCATTTAGCCAAATGAATAATTCAATTTCCTTTAAAGTGTTATTCTATCGTACAAAAACGGCATCGGTTTCCCGATATGTACACTCAATTTAGTATATTGTAATTCGTATTCGAACGAATTTGAATGGACATGCACAATCAAGTTTTTCGTTTTAATTTCTGTTCATTCGAATCGCTAGATAAGCAATCGCTGTCGCAGCATTGTTAAATATAGAAAACACTAAACAGTCTTCAGATATTAAATGTCAAGTACAAAAAGCTACTGAACTAGGGCCCTACTAATATGACAAAAAGCTCTTTCTCCCATGTCTTCCTTACCGAGGCAGTTGTTTGAAGAAAAAATAATAAAGGAAAGTGACAAGTAAAACAGTGCTAATTAAAGTCACACCACACACACACACACACGCACGCACACACACCACCCCACACACACACACGCACGCACGCACACACCTACCAACAAGATATGCTTGTGGGGTCCGCCGCAAAATACATTAAGGGTGCGTGTGTTGTGACATTACGGTTTAAAAAGATAATTATACTACAGTGTGGGGTAAAAATAGGTACAATTAAGGCACAGTCGGGGTATTTGTGTGTGTTCACGTCCATATAAGGACACACTCACATGTTATACAGATGATTAGTGAAAGTAGATAAACATATTCATACTTACCCATATACACATACATACATACATACATACATACATACTAATATGAAGTTGTACATACATACATACATACATACATACATACATACATACATACATACATACATACACACACACACACACACATACATACATCACATACATACATACATACATACATACATACATACATACATACATACATACATACATACATACATACATACATACATACATAGGCCTACATTATATTCGATTATTGGTTGCCGCTTTTGTAAATTTAAATGATCATAAATGAAAAAGAATATTCAATTTATTCAATGTAACAATGATACATTGATTTACCGCGAAATCGATTGCACAAACGTTGAAATCGGCCGTGCATATATCAAACCGGAAAGCCTAATAATGTATTTGTAATCTCATAAATGAAGTCGTATGATCATTCACTTATTTGAATAAGAAAAACGAAATTGAATGTTAGGTTTTGTGAAATTGAAACCAGGATAAACCTCATTCCAAAAATAAGCGCGAAATGGAATATATATTTTACAAAATATCATGCACATTGTGCGAAATCGTCCGGGAAAACCTATATTAATTGATATATATTCTAAAATATCCAATTTTCGTGCATTGTGGCACTCTTTTACCGCGTTTACTCAAAGAAATACAACTGTTAAAACAGGTTTTTTTTGTGGAACTAAGTATGATTTGTGAAATTCAAACATCTTTGATTTGTCTTCAAGAAATGTAAATACAGTGAACACATCCATAAGTAATGGATATGCTTATTTCACGGACCCCCCCCCCCCCCCCCCCATCGTCTCTCACTATAGCGCATGTATGACAGGGTTGACCGTGCAAATAATAAGTGGGAAAATAGTAATTTTCGCATCTTTGATGTGTACTTTTTCTACTTTTTTCTCCTTAACATATTTCATATGAAATCAAGAAAACCTACAATGTTATTTTCTTCTTGAAAATACCTCTAGGGATTAGGTGGAGTAATAAATTACAATGTTTAAACTCGACACACGCTTTTTTGGTCAAAAATGAAGGGAACGCGGTTTTTACATCCCGCTTCCCTTCAAATTAGCTATTCAATTAGTCCTTTTAGTCATAAACACACACCACGCCATTGTATTGAATTTCAATGTACTAATTTGATTTCGCGAGGTGTCAACAATCCGTATCTCAATCAGGATTGAGACAAATTGCAGTCCATAGCGAAAACACGGCATAAATCGATCATTTTTAGAGCAGGAGCAGAATATCATAGGGGCCTTATTTAAGGAATTCGTTTACCTCACACTACAGAAAAGGTTTGACACCTTTGGTAGTTAGTATGGACCCTCAACATCAATGCTAGGTAGGTAGTACTCTCAAATTGTGGTATCACTTTTTCAATAGGGGCCAATTTAAGTTTACACAGGGGTCAAACTTTTAAAATGCCCCAATCATGTTGAAATGTATGCCATATTGTTCATCTAATCATAAGCATTCCAAAAATGTATAGTTTGTACCACCTACCACCATTGGTTTTGGAGTTATAGGGTAGAAATGACCACCTTCCACCCCAATTTGCCTCCCTTGCAGAAAATTATCCACAAGCACTGGCCCATTATAGAATCGCATAGTAGCTCAGAAATGTTTTTCCTGAGCCACCGGTTATCTCTTACAAGCGCTATCCCAATCTTAAAGATATTCTTGTCCGGGCGGAAGTCAACCGTAACAGATCTTCTGTGGGTACAAGGTCCGATTCTGATGAAGCTGGGTGTAAACGTTGTGTTAACAAAACCTGCAAAACTTGTGCCCATGTTCAAATCACAGACACTTTCACCAGTAACGTTACCAAAATGTCCCATGAGATCCGGTTTTTTTTCCCAACCAACCGTTTGTAGGTCTAACGCTTATATATTTGAATAGGAATTAAAGGATGGTCATGGCAATACTCGGTTAGACCGGAAATGACATCAGACAGAGAATGGACAAGCATCGTTCTAGCATCAGACACTACGCAGTCATCCCGCAAACCTGTTGCGGTTCATTTCTCCACCAATCGCAATTCTGAAAAAGATCTTAAATTGACGATTATTGAGAGCTTGGGTACCATCCAATTCCGCCCCGATTACATCGCGAGCGTTTCTGGATTGATATTCTCAAAACGAACCAACCTCAAGGGCTCAATATCCTCCCACAAACTCTAGTTCCCTTTCTGTTTGGTTCATATCCGGCCCCATCTGCTTTCTTATGGTATTTAGTGTACCTATTTTCCCCATATGTTCATCCTTTATTTGTCATTTTGACCACTATTGCTTTTATATTTTGTGTCCTTGGTTAGCGTTTTATTTATAGCATTATTTCACTGTTGTTTGAGCGTGGGCCATGCCTTCACTTGAAATCTTAGTCTACGGGGTCCGGGCCCTTAAAGTGTTGACATACAGCACGCCCAGTCAGGTTCTTGTGTTTTCGGTCAGGGTTTTTATTGTAGGTTTTATGCTTACGCAGGTTTGGCACGCCGCCAGACCGTTTCTTTTTTCATTAGTCCTGATTATTGTTATTTTTTTTATGAACCTTAAAAGCTTCAGTAATTTTGATCCTGAAATATGCACCGTGTATCAAATTAAATATATATTGTAGTTATGTGTCACTGCGCATTTCTTGTACTTAACTACTTTATAATGAATAGCTGTGCAACTTTTGTATTACATCTTGCATAATGATTCCTTTTGGCTTTGTCCCGTATATTTGTCTATAAAAATAAGTTTGTTTTTGGCGCAAATAGCCTAATTAGCTGCAGGCGCCATTAAATTCCACAACAACAACAACAACAACACAACAACAACACCAACAACATTATTTTCACTGCCTTTAGGAAGCTCTGGTGTCCGAGCAAAACTTGGCGAATTTATTTAAGCTGTATTTTCGTTCCTGTTATACAATTTTTCCTGCACTTTGTATCTATAAGCCCAGTTTAACAGCAAATGTTTGTTAAACATGGTAGGGGCTGGGATCTGAATAGTCGGCCTGACGGTTCTACACCTGGTCATTGTAATTTTGTTAGAGTTTTATACTATGGGCCATAACGATTCGCAGAATGGATTCGCAGGCAACAAAAGAGTGAACTAGATTTTAACTGGTCATATTGATAGATCCTACTTGATTTCCAAACATGTTCCGTTCGTCGCTCTTGGCTATACTATCTATCTATATATTTATACAAATATCTACTGACTTAATACTCTTTTTTAAAACTCTGGACCCCGAGGTGACTGCAGGAGGCTCGAATAAGGCAGTCTATATCTGTTTATATACGTCATTCATATATACATTGTTCATTGATTGGTTAAAAGATTTTATAAAACAATGAGGTAAACTTGAGATTCTCCAAGCCTAGCCTAGCCCAGCCTAGCCTAGCCCACCTACCAACATGACACTGCCGGCAGTCATATGTGCAGTGTTGTCGTCACCATACTTACAAACCTAACCCCATCAACATGGACGGCCTTGTTAGTGTTCACACTTTAATGTCATTTCTTGATCACTAACAGCTGGAATCTTGGCTAATTTGTAGCCGTACCATCACGCACTTCCTTTTCGCGTGTATCCCTGTTGTAACAATTTGTTTGGATGAATTATGCTACACAGGGCTGACATGCATTGTGCTAAAATTGGAAGCCTTAAATAGTCTTTTTTTGGGAACGCTTAACTAGTTCTTTTGATAGCCGTAATCGTCTTTTCTGTCATAATGGTAATTTTATATTTGATTCACTGTGGTCCACTTTTAAACCATCAAATGAACAAGAATATATGAAATGACGTTATATAAATATATATATGAAAGTGAAGGTATGCCGTGAAACTCTGAATACTTCCAGATGTTCTTCACTTTGAAAGTTTTCATTACGCTCTCCTGTAATGGGATTGAGCACTTTTAATTCCAAAGATATACCCCCGCCTAAAATCCTAACGATATGTTGAAATGGCCATCCGTGCTCAAATTGCTTTCAAATGAACGCGCCAATCCAGCGGATAAATCTCTCAAACTTCCCACCATCAGCTTCCGTTATCAATGCACGTGGCGTAGCCAGAAGGGGAAGGGGGGGGGAAGCTTCCCCCTGGGGGATCTTTCCCCCCCCCCCCCTGAAAAACAAGCTGCTACGCCCTGTCCACTGCATTACGGAACAGGTCAATAAGAACACATTACGCGAACAACGCTCCTGGCATTTATTTTATAATTCACACTACATACCTTTTTTAATACAGTAATTTATATCGGTCGGATTTTTTAGGCGGGGAGTAGTTATAGATAGTTCGTGGAGCCGAGTTTTGGTGTGGCTATAGTGCTGGATGAAGTACAAGAATGGTATCAATAATAAATATTTTCGGATACCACCCTTCAACAGGTACAACTATAAAACAAACAAACACAAATTTTATGGGAAAAGGGGACTAACATACGAATTCTATGGTGTCAAAAAACACGTGTACGATCACTTCAAGCATGTCCAAAGCAACTGCGGGGGGGGGGTGGGTATGCACCAGGGTGAAAAGGAGGTGCATTACAAGATAACCCAGTCCCACATTTTAAGAGGTTGAAGTCGGGTAAAGGTGCCACGAGAGATTTTTGAGGCATCCACATATTGTGTCATAATAGTAATTTCATATAGACTATACCCGCAATAGTTCTTCCTTGTATTGGTTACGAATGTCGCAAAACAGAGAAAAAAGTGATTCTGATTTGCTTATAGTTCATATAAAACATAGGCTGAATTTTGTTATTTTGCTCCATACGAATTAGGAAATTCCAAAATTTTTATGCCAAAGAAACATCTCTCAGCTTATCCTTCAGATGGATATATTTTTTATAAAAATCTTTACATCAGGGCAAAAACAAGACCTGATATTGAAAAAAACTCTCGTTGCACCGTTAACTGTCCTGCCATTTGGTTTCATAGTTTTGAGCTTGTGAATCAAGAATGTTCCGCAGTAACGTTCCTTGTCTGAGTTTCCCAGCAGTAGACAAAATGCAAGTACTTTTGACGTCATCGAGGTGTTGGTTGGCACTATTAAAGTGCGCAGCGACTGGTTTACCAGATTGATTGTTCTCGATACAACGGCGATGAGCTGAAGCTCAGGTTTTTGACACATAGAATCGTATCTTAGTCCTTGAAACGCATTTACATTTGTGGTTGTTTTGTTTTGTAGTTGTACTTTGAAGGGTGTTTAACCCGAAATAGTGTACATAATTTAGTACTTCATCCCCCCAACTCGACCTTCCCTCCCCCCCCCCTCTCTCTCTCTCTCATATAAAAACTCCACAACAAAAAAAATAATAAATATTCGGTTTTGTTCTTCAAATTTTGACACCTTTCTTGCTCCATTGTGATCAATATCGCTAACAGAAGTCCATTTTACAAAATTGTCACATTTTTCAAAGTGCAACTGAGAATTAATTACAACAAGGTTCAAACACAACCATGCATTAAGTTACACACCTCACGTAAGAATCGGTCTTTCACTGAATGGGCAATCAATATGAGCTTACTTTTTATTGCAACTTTTTCTTTTATTATGGTAATTGTATTGGCAATATTGATCGAAATTGCCAAGAATGGTATCACCATTTTACGGAAGAAAACCAACTTTGGTAACAATTTTATTTTTTCGTGCAAAGACCAATGGTTTTGTAACTTATGGGGGGGATTTAGACATGCTGCGTTTACTTTTTTTTGGGGTCTTTAATACTATATATATATAATAAAAAAAAAGCCGTTTCTCCCGTTTGGGACTCGTGGTGTAATGGTTATCACACTTGTCCATGTCCGCAAGGACCCGGGTTCGATATCCCGCGAGTGCTCTTGTGAGCTTTTCTTCTACTCTGATCTTTCTTTCTTTCCAATTGATCTTGTCTTCTTCAAGGCCTATGGCCATTTCATAATAAAAAAAATACTTTAAAAAATGTGGTATGCTGCGTACCCCTTAAGCACCTATGAAGTATATTAACT
The DNA here is from genome assembly GCA_023653785.1 of Ophioderma brevispina. Taxonomy (NCBI): domain Eukaryota; kingdom Metazoa; phylum Echinodermata; class Ophiuroidea; order Amphilepidida; family Ophiodermatidae; genus Ophioderma; species Ophioderma brevispina. The sequence goes on from JAMKCH010027127.1 coordinate 8,479, forward strand.
TACCGCATAGCGCCACCCATTTAATCTGTTAATATATAATCCTGGCAGTATATTTACGGCGCCACCTTTATAGCTATATATCTATACACTTCTCGTGCTAGCGTCCTTTTGTTGTTATCTATTGTTTGCCCGTGCGTATCTACTACTACTCGGGTTCGAGGAGGCCTACTGGGGTGGTTATTTTTAATAACAGCTCTAAAGCTTGTTATTTTTAATAACATGCCACTCGAAGCTGGGTCACAACGGAACGCGCGGTCCCACGGTGATAGTTCTAGACATACAATTTCCTGACAATTAAATATAGCGGCGCGATCGTATATATACTGATGCAAACTTAAGATACAAATTCTACGGTGTCACACTATGCAACGTATGGTATGTAGAAATATCGAGGCGTGTGACTATACCTTAATGAACTTTTAAAAATTGATTGCTCTTTAACATGAAACATTTTCTCATACTATACATGACACAATTTTTTTTTTTACAGCAGCAAATTATGATATAATTCAGATATTCAGATTTATTCTTCATACGGTCCATTTCTAAATTTGTATGCCGAACTGGCCAATCCTTAAGGGTAATGCAAGAGACAAAAATGAAACAACAACAGAAACCTACCCCAGAAAATTTTATGGTGAACTGACCAACACTGGTTGAATATAGAAGGTTTCATCACCCCCCCCAAAAAAAGGTACTGGAAGAGTCAGTTAACCTTTTAGATCAAAATTGCAGAAGCTCCCCATCTCACGCCGTCATTTCCATTTGAAATCAAATGCTGTTTCCCCAATGTCCGACTTCACCCGATACACATAAAGATATTTTAGAAATATACTTCCATCACGTAGTGGTTAGGGATGAATAGGGTTAATATTCCCCTTTATCCGTATAGCTTGGTTGATTTCTTTCATTCCAATCCTAACTCCCGGATAAACCAAACACTCGTCCTTTCTTTGCTTCGTATTTAGAAAGCACTGATCAATCAACCATCTAGTTACTGAAAGGTTAATGGCCAGAGCAATCAATATAACCCATTTGGTTTGGTTTAACGCTCGTCAAAGGATGGTGACAAGGACAAGTGTTTTTAATGTTGTTAAAATTTAATTGCGACAAATAAATCCAATTTTAGCATTTGTTTAACCCAAAACAATGTTTTAAAATGTGTTAATATATCATACTCTAAGTGGTAATAATATATATCAAATTCGCTAGATGGCGTTTCGTGAAAATAACAAGCTTTCGCGCTTGATGACTTGGTTAACTACCGCTCGCGGCAATGCCGCTCGAGGTAAGTTAACCAAGTCATCCAGCGTTCAAGCTTGTTATTTTAAAGAACCGCCATCTAAAGCCTCATTGATTATCTATATCATATCACCTCAAAAGCCGTTTCTCAACCGTGGTGGGACTCGTGGTGTAGATGTATCAACACTTGTCATGTACGCCAGTGACCCGGGTTCGATTCCCGGCGAGTTCTCTCTTGAGGCTTTCTTCTACTCGATCTTTCTTTCTTTCCGATTGACTTGTTCTTCTTCTAGGCCTTGGCCATTTAATAATAAAAAACATCTTTAAAATGTTGGTAATGTGCGTACCCCTTAGCACCTTGATCTCTATATTAACTTACCGCCTAGCGCCACCCTTGAATCTGTTAAATCTATATACTGCAGTAGATGTATCGGCGCCACCTTTATACTATATGCTAGATCACCTAAAAAGCCTTTCCTCAGCCGGTGGGACCGTGGTGTAGATGGGTTATCAACACTTGTCATGTACGCCAGTGACCCGGGTTCGATTCCCGGCGAGTGCTCTTTTGAGGGTTTCTTCTACTCTGATCTTTCTTTCTTCGAATTACGTTGTCTTCTTCATAGCCTATGGCCATTTATAATAAAACAAAATACTTAAAATGTTGTATGGGGTACCCTTAGCAACCTATGATTCTATATGTAACTTACCGCCTTGCGCCACCCTTAATCTGTAAATATAATTCTGCATTAATATGTATCGGCGCCCACCTTTTTTTTTTATAGCTATATGCTATATCACCTCAAAAGCCTTTTCTCAGCCGTTTGGGCTCGTGGTGTGATGGTTATCACACTTGTCCTGTACGCGCAAGTGACCCTGTTCGATTCCCGCGAGTGCTCTTTGAGGCTTTCTTCTACTCTACTTTCTTTCTTTCAAGTGGACTTGTTCGTTCTTCAAGGCTATGGCCTTTAATATAAGACAAATACTTTAAAATGTGGTAATGTGCGTACCCCTTAGCAACCATATGATTCTAGATTAACTTACCGCATAGCGCCACCTTGATTATATACGCTATATCTCAATATATAATATATTATATATAATCAATATACTATATATATCTCTATATATATCTATATCTCTAAATATAATATTTCCCCTCAGAATTTTGATTAAAATATTAATTTTTCTCATTTATGTGGGAAAAGATTTCTCACGGGGGGAAGAACAGTCGTTGTTTATGATAAAAAAACCGAGCAGGGATTCGCTAGTTTCTTTGTGCAAGGGTGCACCTGTTAGATAGATGCACAATAGGGGAAGTGGGAATTCCCCAAGATGGAACCTTAGAAACGGAGTCAACTTGTTTATGCGTTAAGATCAAACATTGCATGATCTGGGGGCTTCCTCCAAAAGTTATATATGTGAAGTGATGTAATTCAGATGATGTAATTTATGTGAAATCCACATTGGTCAGCTAGTTCAAGGTTATGTTTATGCATGATGCTAGGGTAATATCTATGTTAAGACTTGGGAACTTGTGAAATCATTATTTAAGGAGACTTGGCCAGAAGATTCGCCAGCAACCACCAGTAACAGTACTATAAGTTCTACTAGTTTAATCTACAATAATGGTAGAGGTTATGCTTCACATAGTGCCAGATTTATGTATATTTCAATTCCCCGTAGCAGAGTGCGATAATTATTCTACTGTCGTCCTTTTGAGCCACAGTGCCTGGGAATCAAAATAGGATTCCAATTGTGGACAGATAGAAATCGTGGTGATTATCTTTGAGACTGATAATACTGTGGAATAATTAGTGTCCGTCAAGGGACTTAGTTAACCTTGTCGTCTTGAACTCGGGAGCAAATGTTTTCTTCATGACTGAGGAGATTCCCATGGATATACCTGAGGATTTTTAAGTGTGAACTTTTGCATGCTGTCATTTTGGAGTCTTCGACTGTAGGGCCTATCATCGTTTGAAACTGCAACGCTTTCAACACGGAACACTAGTAAACCCTTATCTATTATCTCTTAATCTTGTGTGTAATTTTATGAAATTTTGTTTTTCGGACCTACCAACTTCGTGAACCATACATTAAAGATCATTAAATCTGTTTGATTCTAATAAAATCAGTCAAGTTGTGCAAAGGCTCATTTATTTGTGTGAAAGGTAATTTCTGACCTTTGACATCCGCGAGACGTCAAACTGGTCGAAATGTTTATAATAGTTTGTACACAGTGCCAAATAATATATGGCAAATCCCACAGAAGAAGTGCACTCCTTCTGTTTGGGGATGGCATATATTATATGCACTGTTTACAAAGTCGCATAACATTTCCACCATATATCTTATCCAGTTCTACGCAGAATTTAATATATTAATATATATATATATCTATATATATATATATAGATATATATATATATATCCTCTATATATATCTATCTATATTATAACATATTATTGGTTGGCATCTCACTTGTAAAGGGTTCTAAGACCGCAACCGTTTTATGCACTTCGAGTTTTTGTTTTTTTTCTTTTCTACATATAATTAACCCGTGCTACGCATACCTTTCGAGTCTGCGTATATATATATATTATTATATATATTATATATATATATATATATAATATATATATATATATATTCTATATAGCGAGGTCAAGTTTAAAGTTCCTTATCGTTCATCACATGCCCATTGGTACGGTAAATACATGGCCTGCATGCACATACCCAAGTGACGGTCAACTATAGCTTTTCAAGTCACGCCAGTTCATTTTAACCGATGACAAATTCTATATTTTTTTGTACTTATTTTCCGCATCCGTATGAATCTTGCTGTAAATAATAAATAAATGTACATTCATAGCAAATTGTTATGCTATGTCTAGTAATTGTTTTTGGTTTCGATGCTACACCATAATCAACACAAGTGTCGTGTTTTGGGTTTTACACAGGGATATCAAAAGAATTTTTTATTTGGTAGACAACTTTGACCTTCACTGGTGGCCGTCGTGGGTATTGGTAAATGTTGGTACTCTTTCGTGCATATTAATTTTTTTGTGATATTACCTCCTAGTTTCTATAATTTGATTGCCCATTTTTACACCTTTGCTTCCTTTATATGAGCTAATTGAAGACTTAATAAAAGTCGGTCTTAATTGACAAAGGCAGGACCAAAGGTGTCTATACCGTTTAATATTCATGACACAAAATCCCTTAAAACACACACATCAAAATTTTGTCAAAAAAGGCTACCTAAACTGTAAAATATAATACACCACAATATTCATGACTTTACACCCCAACTAACAACGAGGGTCTTTATTTAACATGAGTTCGTAGACAACTTTACGGGTCACGCAGTGTTATTTATAATTCTTCTATTGTCCCCTTGGTGTATAGTCCAAAACATTCTCCCTTAATCGCGGTACAAGTGATAATAGTAAAAGGATGCTTGTCAACGACATTTAATCTAACTTGACAAGACATGGCTCACTCAAGGACTACGTAGGCCTAAGTTTGTGAACAATTTTTGCGCTGAATTGACGAACTTAAAGCGCAAAATGTAGATTTGATCATACACGACATACGCAGATTGATCCTGCGGGAAACACTTATTCATAAGCTGAGCATAACAGTGAGTAATATGATGGGCGGCGCTACATGCACGTCCCCTGCTCCCAAGTGACGATGAGTTTTTGAGCAATTTGTGACTACACAAACAGAAATGTTTTTACCAACTATTTGTGCTGTCACAGAATCAACAGTCACGGGACCTGGCGTTGTGGTGAAAGCAATTTTGAAATGTGGGTCAATTTGACTGAAGGATACCGAACATGATATGACACCCGAGACGTCATTGAAGTGAATATGTAGTTCCAAATATATGTTGGGTTTTAAGACACCATCAGCGATATCCGCCCCAATCATGTTTTACGTCAGTACACCGAAATTGCTCTCGATTTGCCTCCATCCGTGAGAATCATGGAAAATTGGGCTGATAGAGGAACCTTTTAAAAACGCGGTGAGGGTTAAAGTTAACTAGGATCCAACAGAGGGCAGTAAGAACGTTTTATTTTGCAAAGCATTTTCCTTTCTGATAACCCATGCTGGTGCCATTGCTTGAAGGGCAATTTTCAAAGGAATTCGAGATATAATATTTCATGGTGAAGAGTGAAAAGTAGGATGCCCAGTTCATCCAAAACATACTATATCGGGGCTACCATACGCCGTTCACAGGATATCTGAATTCAACGGGCATTCCAGAGGCCTTGATGGGTTATAACCTCGACGACATCTACATAATACAGTGGAACAACTTGGGCATCAACCAACCCTATCCCCCCGAATCTGCACAGATACCGGAAACAAATTTCACATTCTCACACTGAATCAGGATTTTTCAGTTACCTAAGATGACATAAAACACATTTGGTCCTCGTGAACTTTTAGCTGAAGTTGCACAGAGGGCGAAAAGTGATCAACCCTGTCATTTTTACATCTTCTGCGATAGTGACCAGTGTCTTAAAATCACTCGGGATGGCCACAAGAGGCAATGATGGCGATACATGGCTCAGAAAAGAAGCGAGGGGTGTTTTCTTAGTGAGGAAGCGAGTCTTGCATCCTAGGTTCATGGATTATGAACAATCTTAACACTGTTTAGGGTAAGTGAGGAGCACTGTCTATCATATACAACATCTTTATTCGGTGCGATTGGATCATAAATGCTAATCATGTGGTGGAGACCATTTGAAGAAAAACAATTGTCGACTTGCCTGACTAAAAACAACAGGAAACAATTCTTTCTTAGAACAATCAACTGAGATTTTACTAGCAAACATTTCGCGATAAGGATTAACAAGGTTTTTTTCAATAATAAGAATAATAGTAATAATACTAAATAATAATAATAATCCCAGATCAGTTAAACTTATTATTTTGTCAATAATAAAACAAAATACATGCGGTAAAATTGTGTGCCTGATGATAATTATACACCAAAGAGCTCAACTTACCACTGTGTATTGAATTCTACTCAAGTAAACAAGTCAAAAGCACACGCTATTAACAACACAGTCTTTTTAGGCAGCGTTTAACTGTTTTAGTTGGTAAATATGTGGGGGTAATGTACAGGTGTTTATTGTTGAATTTTTATAATTGTTTAGGTATGGTGGCTTATGTTAGGTTTGTCTCCATATTTGGGCTGGGGAAATTATAACCCGAACTTTGTACAATAACACAGCCCTTAATAAAAATTAGTTTTTTTTGCAACTTGCTTCGACCAGCCAACGTCATTGTACTGATATCTTATTCGCTGTATTATGACTATGTGTTTATTATTGTATTGCAGATAAGAGAAAGGTATATCCTACCCTGGTGATTTAATGCAGTCAAAACAATAAACGGAAGAAGTACCTGCATGCAAACTGTAAGAGTCCTGATGAAATTCCAGGACGTCCGTACGCTCTATATACGAGATGGATAGGGTTCAACTATTAAGATAAGCCTAAAGGGGACGACAAAATGAGAATAGTAAAAAATGACAATGAAACGACTTAACAGTAGTAGCACTTATATGACTTTCTCGAAGTCCCAAGGACGATCGGGTAAATCTTAGTAACAGTAATGTAATGTTAACTTTGAGGACCGTCCACTCATCGATCGGTGGACAACATTGTAATGTCAGAGATCATTCGTCATGGCATGTCACCGATTCCAATGAACATAGCTTTATGTAATTTTCCATGGTTGGAGAATATCTTAGATAATATGTTTGCTGGTTTGGCGAGTCTCCATTTACCGTGTTGAAAATGTGTGAATATACTGTAGCAAACGTGTCTATTTTTGCCACAGTCGAGCCCAGGAAAGTCAACGGCTACACAAACATTTCAGATTCCAGATTTTTCTTGAATCAGTTCGAGCAACCAACGAATTGTCCGACATCCGATGACAACTCGATGAAGCCCTTGCAAACCCCACTACCCGCCCTAATAAAACTGTCGGCAATCTCTCTACTGGCTCTGCCATAGGCCAACCAATGGTTATAGACGATTATGAAAGGTTGACGAGAGCTTTTTTCTTGTCTTCTGGCCCCCAGGACTGGCCGCAATCAACAAGCCGAACAGCTACCTACCTAACTTCCCCTATTCCAACCTAACTTCATCATCACCTACTCCACCATCGCCTACTCTAACTCACCTACTCCATACCCCCTACTTCAACTCACCTTCTACATCAGCATCTATTCCAAACGCACCATACTTAACAATCACCTTCTACCACGTACTTACTCCACATTAACCTACTTCAACGAATCCCCTACTCCACATCTCCATTTCAAGCATCTTTTACATCCCCCCACTTACTCCATCAGTACCTACTCAAGCATCACCTACTCAACGCATCCACTATAATCCCATCCAACCATTCTTCGTGTCCCCTCTATCGCCACCTCAAACTGCCACCTCCTCCCAATCAATACCACCAAAGCCTCAAACAGATGCCAGACTGCTCCACCGAGACCAACCAGACGTTGTTTTTTGTTTTCCGATAAAGTTTAATGAGCCCGAATGCTAGACCAACGCCTCGTCCGAGGATGAAGACTTGAGTGCTTATAAGGTGGTATCACATTTGTTTGATACAATCTCTTTGTGGATTCTTTAAAATCACGCACCTCCATAATTGAACTTATGATTTTGAAGGCTTATCTCGACATTACTTTGCATATTTTTTTTTAAGTGACGTATAAAAAACAAAAATGTAAAAGGCACATATTGAATACCGGGAATATAAATTAAATTCGAACCTCTTTATTTTTATACACCATCTGTATCTGTCTAATGGCGTTCAATAGCAATCACATATTGCAGTAGAAATAGATGATTAGGTTCAATTTGGTTAAAACATTACATTTCATTCACTAATATACACCTGGCACAAAAGTATCTCGGCATGTTTTTCGATCAGTATTGTGCCAAAGTCAGACAATTTTGAAAGTTTTCGAATTATACATTTTGTTGCCTAGGTCTTGCTCTTTCATTTAACACCTCGCTTGTAAAAAAGCGTGCAGAAATGGCTGAGATAGAACGCCCGAAAGACGCAAACCCCCAAAACCAAAAGTTCGGTTTTTGGATTTTTCAATGGGCACTGCAGTGTACTTGGACACGAACACGTGTACCACAATCAATATTGCATAGGCTTTCTCGCTCATTCAGTCGGAAAACCTCTTTGTGTAAAATCAATACACACGTATTATTGCGTTGTACCACACAGTAAACATTGAAAAATCCAAAAACTGCAACTTTTGGTTTTCCAATCTAACCCTTACGCTTGCTCTAAGGCACTCCTAACCCAAACATTAAGCAGAAATTAAACGCTAACCGGAGGTACACGCCAATGGTAACCTAATTATAACAATTACTCAAAGACAAAGTTTAGCTCCTGACGTTTAAAAAAACAAACAAAGGCAAGCTTAACGGTATTTATTTCGTACAAAATTAAATATTACAGTTTATCCTTTGTGTATTTAATAATTTTATCCGTAGGAGATCTTTAAGTGATTCAGAAAGGCCGACACCGTCACCTGTTTTTCAGAATACACTAATGGAAGGTATGAAAAGAATCTATATATGTATCTGTTCGGCTGTCTATCTATACGCACTAAAACACTACATTGTGGGGTGAGTTAGTTACTTTATTCCTTAAATCCCTAAATGGCATTTTTGCAACTTTTCAAAAATCACGGAGCGGACCCCTGCCTTGTGTTTACTGGAAAGTGTTCCTAGATTTAACAACACAAATACTGCTACTTTCTTTTTTGCGGTGATCGTCAGGTTGCTAGCCATTTCCCTTTATGGACGTAAGGGTTATAGTAACTAATTATTAGTAACTATATATCTAGTTACTATAAAGTAACTAGATATTTACTCTATAGTAATAGTCATTTTAACTAAAGAGGTCCCTTTTCGCCTGCTTTACCAAGTTTATGAAAATAATTGCAAAGCGTATAATATCACAGAAATTTTGTGAGCTAAGCACACAATGTCAAAGGACCTCACAGAATCATAATGGTCATAATATAAATATACAATGTTCTTTTAAAACTGCATTTTCATGATTGTAGTACTTTAGTTAAGTCTGCCATTTATCGTATTGCAGCACGTTTTGGTGTTGGACTGGACACTTCTGGGGATTATTTGATTCCATTCGAAATTTCAGGTAGGAGTCGTCATTTTAAATGAATGTAAATTGCATATGTAACATTGCAATGTATTCTTACAAGACAAAGTAGATAAACAAATAAACGAATCATTATCGTTGCATATTCCACTTGATACCCATATTATGATAAAATGTAAACATAATTGTGCATTACCAGTGGGCAATTAAATATCCAGAGAAAATAAAAAATAGGTAGACATACCAACAAGTAAAACTGAATACTCTTATGA
>JAMKCH010027128.1:0-34737 GCA_023653785.1 Ophioderma brevispina
TAGGGTCTTTGTGTGGAATGTTTACTAAGGCTGGTACCCATGCTGAATAGGCCTATACCAGCATGTTCATGAGTTGCAATCTTTTGCTTTTCCATACGGCTGTAAAACGGTAAGCTTAATAATACTCATGGGCCTGCGACTCATAACTACTGTGCTATACCTAACACATGAGCGTACACTGCCGGCCATGTGACTCAGTTATCCAGAATCCATCGTCACTGATGTGTCATGCTCTCTAATCACATTGAAACATGTTAAATGTCCAAAAATTAACTTGGCAACCAATGTAACTGCCTAATTAACTTAGTCCCTTATTTACGCACCTTAAGGACCTTTTTTCAGAGCTTCTTGTTGAGTGCGACGGTTGACGTGCTTCAAGACACGGGCACGGGCCCCCCAAGACAGTGGCGGGAAATGTTGTCGTCAAAAAAACTAGTAGGTAGATCAAGTAGCAGAAATCCACTGGTCTGTGATCGTAATACTTCTATACCAAACTAGTTGGTTCAATTGGTAGAACGTCCGGAACATTTTTGCGATTTAAAATTAGTAGCTCACTTCCAAACTGAGTAGTAGGTGCTCGTTTCTTCCTAGTCATTTTACATTGTACAGCGCCTTCTACGAGTCATAGCCCGGTCACAGAATTCTAGTTAGTTCAAAAAAAATCTAGTTCCTTGTTGACTGAACTACGAGTCACTTACTAATTGATATTAGTAAAGACCTAACCTAAACGATTTTTTGGGTCCATCTTGTGTTGTTTGTCCGAGCGTTCTCCGGAAGTGGTCCTAACAACTGATCTAGAGCAATTTTGGATTAGAAATTGTATCCTCAAAAAAAATCTCCTCCTGTCACTTTAAGATGAATTGAAGTGCTGTGGAACTCTTGTTTTCTTTCTTCAACATGCCGCTTGAATCTTTAGAAGAAGTACATTGGTCATTACTTAAATAAGAGATTAAACCAAAACTCAGAGTAAGGGTGAAAACCAGAACTGAGCGTTATATTTGGATTTTTGCTCTAAAAAAAGGCATAGGCTAAACTGAAAAGTAAAGTTAAAAGAAATCGGATTCTTGCCAATGTAATATTCGACGTGTTCCTGTCCTCCAAAACTTGCAAGCCCTAAAGATAAATAAATGATACTGTAAAATGGAGGCATTCAAATTGGTGTATTACAATAATGGCATTGACAGCAATGTTACAATGAGCTCAAATATTGCTATGGAAACAGGTGTACAGGCGGTAGTCCTTGTTGCTGTAGCTATTGCGGAATTATTGGCAATCTATGATTATTTTGCAGTGGCATTCTCTCGCAGAAACTCCAGACAGCAACTAATGCATTTGTCACCAGTTTGAGTGTCCCAGATATGATTACCTGTCTTTTTGATTTGGATGCGGTTAGCATGGTTGGGAAAAATGGCTGGCCCATACCGGAATGCTTATGGGCCTTGTCAGTGACTTCTTTGATGTTGTGGGTTGCGTAGGGAACAAGCTTATGATGTACAATGGCGGTTATAGCGATTATAAAACCGACTCGTGCTTATAACAAAAAAAACCATTTCTGTCACAAGAAGTAGTCACCTCAGGGACAGCATGGCATCTGGTAGCCATGCTTGGATTGCATCCACAGGGTTTCACCATCTTTAATTGTACTAGATAACATTGGGCACTGGGCTAGACCATGTTGAATTGAATTAGTGTGCGATTTGTCGTTTGACTTCGTGAAGTGAATCCGCAGTTTGACTCAGGCAGTTATTTGGGTTTCTAATTCCACTCCTAATAATTGGGTAAGGCTACCTTTGGATAATGTCATTGAAGAAGAAAGAGAACAAGAAACACTTTCTGCAAGAAGCAAAGGCTGAATAGAAACAACTCAGAATGGATTGTCTGGTCATAAACAGCTTGGGTGTCGATCGAAGGACAGATAGCGATAAACAAAACAGGTGGCAATCATCCAAGAACCTTGTTCTAACTGTCGTGCATTTGTCTTCTGATTGCTTCCACACAGCATTTTAAAAACATGAACTGATTCTAAATCACATTGATTGTACACCCGTAATCATATTATGTTCTAGCCCAGTGCTGTCACTTTTACAATTTTGCTTGCTTTATGCACCTGATCTTAAAGGTTGTGATAGAGTGTTTTTCAGGCATATGATGAGACGTTCCTATGCTGATATCCCACAACCATCCAGACTGTTCAAATACTTACTATCAGGGACGAAAGGGAAGCAACTCTTAGTTAGCAATTTGAGAAACAAAAAGTTGAATTACTGCCTTGCTCAAGAGAAGGAATACAAACGGACAAAAGTAGTTCATCTATTGTATGAAATTAATTACAGCTGCTCTAAATGATAGCAAATGTATGAAAAATACGTAGCCACTTTGAGATACTATTTCCAGTTTTCTTATTTTTGAAAACAATCATGAAATGTAGGTTTTGTTCAATTTCTAAGCAAAAAAAAAATATTGTCTATTTGTAGGTCACGTAAGTGACCAGCCGTTATTCACCTTCCATCTGACATGACTCGGGAGATTAAAAGCCATACTTGGAAAAAGGTAGTCAGACTCTTCTGACATGTACTTTATAGCACTAAAGTGTTAAATTATTTAATTGTAAATTTATTGAGTTACTCTGTTAATTTGTGAACAAAAAATGTATATCACAGTTGAGTAACTTTGGAGGATTCAGTCTCATGCCCAAGCTTGATGGCATGTTATATTTGTACTATGTCCCTTTGTTAACAATTAACTACGCTGAACTTGTGCGTCACAGTGCACTGACCTTAGCCTTCACATCTGTCCAATGCCCAAGACTGACTACCCTTTATGGCCATGAATGACTATCCCTTTATGACTTCAAATAAAAAGTGTCCAATTGGGTAGAAAATCTTCAAACCATGTAGAAACTCTTGTAAAGTTTCAGTTTGAACCAAGTTTTATATCCCCGGTATACTCATATAAAATGGAACCCAATACTTGGAAAATCTAGCAACCATGTAACATTTCTTTAAAACCGAAGGATGCAAATTAGCACTAAATAACAATTACAAATCACACAAAAACAATTATCATAGTTCGTATCAAAAGTTATTGTGGTATTGGAACCTTAACTCTTTGGTGCTAGCATTTTTTCACATGCGATGTTACCATTTTTAAAATACTATTGCACAAATGAACACACATATCGTCTGCCCCTGCATTTTTGACTTTTTTTTGAGATATTTTTGCATACTGTCCTTAAATGTGTTCTGGTCTAACATGCACGAAAGGGAAGCAACTCTTAGTTAGCAATTTGAGAAACAAAAAGTTGAATTACTGCCTTGCTCAAGAGAAGGAATACAAACGGACAAAAGTAGTTCATCTATTGTATGAAATTAATTACAGCTGCTCTAAATGATAGCAAATGTATGAAAAATACGTAGCCACTTTGAGATACTATTTCCAGTTTTCTTATTTTTGAAAACAATCATGAAATGTAGGTTTTGTTCAATTTCTAAGCAAAAAAAAAATATTGTCTATTTGTAGGTCACGTAAGTGACCAGCCGTTATTCACCTTCCATCTGACATGACTCGGGAGATTAAAAGCCATACTTGGAAAAAGGTAGTCAGACTCTTCTGACATGTACTTTATAGCACTAAAGTGTTAAATTATTTAATTGTAAATTTATTGAGTTACTCTGTTAATTTGTGAACAAAAAATGTATATCAACAGTGATTAACTTTTGGAGGAGTTCAAGTATCTGCCCAAGGCTTAGGGCTTGGCTTTATTTTGTACATATTTCCTCTTTGTTAAAAAATTAACTAGAAGCTGGAAGTGTGCTCACAGTGCCAACTGACATTAGCCATTCACATTTGTCACAATGTCCACTAAATGACTAACCTTTATGCCCAATAAATGTCTATCCCTTCATGACTTTCCCCCAATAAAAGTGTCCAGATGTTGGTAGAAAATCCTTCAACCATGTAGAAAACTCTTGTCAAAAGTTTCAGTTTGAACCACAGTTTTACCCCGTTCTGACATCATATAAACTAAGCACCCAATTAATTGGAAACAATCTAGCAACCATGTAACATTTTCTTTAACCTAAGGATGCAAATTAGCAATAAATAAAACAATTAAAATCAAACAAAAAACAATTATAAACAAAAAGAAAAAAAAATTAGTTTAGATCCAAAGTTTATGTGGGATGTGGAACCTTAACTCTTTGAGTGCTGCATTTTTAAATGCGATGTTACACTATTCTTAAATACTACTTTGCACAAAATGAGACACCATATCGTAGCCCCTGCATTTTTGCCTTTTTTGAGATACTTTTGCATAGGTACTTATAGTTATGGTCTATAACATGGCACAAACGTTACCAAATCTTAAAAGTTACCTACTAAGTGAGATACACTTAATTTAAGAATTTTGATCAATAAGCTTAAAACTGCATATCGCGATTACATACTGTCTTTATGTTCATTTACATGTAATTTATAATAGGAATTAATTAACGTGTTGCTAACTTAAAACAAGCTGTTTACCATTTTCACATACAGATATATTTGCGTATTATCTGGCCTCGGGCGTGACTATGGCGGTTTCCATATCGGATGCTATCTGAAACGCATTGAAATATAACGGTGAAAATTAATTTTCTACCGTGGTGTTCCTAATAAACGCCCCCCCCTGCTCTAATAAACACGCCCCCCCCTACAATTTTTGGATAAAACAATTCCAAGAAAATGAGTAGTTAAGTCTTCACCTAAATCGCATGATTTAATGCCCAGGACTGTCGTAATCCGTATCATAATCGCTGTCGTGCATACAATACTTTCTACAAAGTACCAAGTGATATGTTCGTGGATTTCATGTGTATAAAGACATCTGGACCCCAGTCAAGAGTAATCTTTTTAAAATTGTAAGGTGATTTTTGTGGGGATTTTTGCTTTTCCCAATTTTTGCCTGAAACTGAACTGAAATAAACGCCCCCTCTTTTGAAAAATGCCCTGCCCGGGGCCAGGGCGTTTATTAGGAACAATACGGATGTGAAAATAGACGTTTTTTGCGTTTCACAGACAGGGATTATGACATGGTTAGCTTTATATAGGAAAACCAATTGCACTTTCAAAACTCAGCAAGGTAAACTAAAATTCAGATGTTTTTCTTTCATAATGCAAAAATGAAAAAAGTAAATGTAATGTTTTAATATTCCATAGTACAAACTGAAATCGCCCCGGTAGAATTCAATGGCGGATTTTTCCCGAAAACGGGCATTGCGTCAGCTGGGGGTGACGCTATATTTGTAACGACTTGGTTATTTCATTCCTGTTGTCCGCTTTTTATTTTTTGTCTTGCTTACTACTATAGGCGAAATGTCAAACCGTGTGCTAGCATGGTCAACCATGGTCAAATGGCCCTGACCATGGTAACCTATGGTCAGCGATGATCAGCCATGGTGGCTTTACCATGGCTCACCAGTGGTTGCCATGGTCCCTCATGGTATACCATGGTCGACCATGCTTTAGCATGGTTAAACATGGTCAGCCATGGTCTCACCTGACTGCCCCTGGTTGACCATAGTCACTTCAAGTATACCATGTCGACATCCTTTAGAAATGGCTGAGAATTGTCAGCCATGGTCATCACTATGTGGGCCATGGTTGACCATGGTCACCTCAAGTACTACCATGGCAACCCATGTTATACCTCATCTTGACCATGGTTGACCATGGTCACTTCAAGTAGACCCATGTCTGACCATGTCACTAACATTAGGAATTGGTTATTGTCTAGCCACTGGTTGACAGGACACGTAGTGGCTGTATGTTCTGACATGGTTGACCATGGTCACTTCAAGTAGAGTGTGTCTGACCATGGTCATCTGCATGAGGAAAGTGTATGTCTGACCAGGGCCATACCAAGGTCCTATGGCCCAAAATTGTCGAGAAAAAAAAAATATATTCAAAATCATGCAGAGCTTTAGGTTAATAGGGGATAGGATAGTAATGATAATAATTACACTTGTCCACTACTTATCTATTCGCTCCTGGAAAATAACAAAGAAAGGCAGGGTTGAATGGATCGGCCACCAATTAACAGCGTAAGGGAATATTGGTTAAAAAATTTATGACATTACGTGGTTTTGGGGTTCCCGGCCAAAGTCAATTTGTACATTTTAACTCCCACAATTCAATGATGATGTACGCAAGAATGTGCCAACCATTTTCTTGTTGTGTTCACCATGGTTCAAGGACATGGTTGACCATGTGGTTGACGATGGTCAGCCATGGTGCTTGACCAATGTCAACCGTGGTTCCATTGTGGTCACAGGTTATACCCATGGTGACCATGCATTAGCATGGCTGAGCATTATCCGCCATGGTCATCACATTGTGAGGCCATGGTGGACCGTGTCACTCTCTACCATGGTCAACCATGTTTATCACTCATTGGGCCCATCGGTTGGACATGTCCCATTTCAGGGCAATGGTTTTCACTGCGATACAGGCGATTCCCTGACGGTTTCAGGATTTTTACACCACTGTGAAGCTCTGTGACGTAGGTCTCCCCCATTTTTTGCTCTTTGTGTTTATTTTTTTTTTGTTCTTTAGTCTATTTAGTGCTGCTATACTGTTGAAACCTTTTTACAATTGATATATTACTTATTTTGCTAGTGTTATTAAGCAAAGGTAGTTATAGCTCAATTGGTAAAGTCCATCAGTATTGGCAATAACAAAGGTCCCTGGTTTTCAAATCCCGGCAAGGTGGGTAAGTTGATGTATGTACTATGTATACATAATGTACCTAACACGTAAGATAGGAACTATACTGGTTTGTATATATAAAAATGTAAGGGTAAAACCATAGGGAGTGTTTTTTGGGGGGGTTTACCACGGTTTGTTGAAACAAATGGGCCCACATTGTTCCAGCCATGTATGATCATGGACAATTTGACCATGGGCAACCATGGTTAAACATGATCGATCGTATTGACCATGGCTGACCATGGTTAACCAGTGTTTTTGAAAAATGGCACCGACCACAGCCAACACATGGTCAAAATATTCCAAAAGTGACATGGGCAAACCATTTCAAAAATCTGACCCCCCACCTCCCGTCCCTATGCCATTGGTTAAACATGGCCATTTATCCTGGTTGACCATTGTTTTTGAAAAAAATGGACACCATGAAGAGTTTTGACCATGGTTTTTGGACCATGGTTCACTGTGGGAATATTTGACCATGGTGGCCAATGTGGAGTGCCATTTTTCCAAAAAAACATGGCTAACAATGGTTTGACCATGGTTTCAAAAAACCACGGGTTAACCATGGTCAAACCATGCTTTTTCGCCTAGGCTACCTCTTGCACTACCCAACACACCCCCTGCAGGATTAGGTTTTGGAAATTGAATAGTTAGGGAGAAAAATGTAAAATAACAACTCTGACAGGTTACAAACTCTCCAGGGACCCACCATTCTCAAGAACTCATTCGTAAACCCTACATGTATGCCAGATCGGTGCAATAATCCCAAAAAAACAATTATCAAACCCAAAAACATATGTTTTCAATGCAAACCAAGGTTTTTAACACCCAATTTACAAGAATTTAAACAACTTGGTATTTCAAATTGAATTGTTACTAGGAGATTGCCATATGGCTGTACTATAATATGTGTATATCAGACCTTGCTTGTTGTACTAGTTGCCACATTGCCTTTGATAAATAGGTCCACTCAGACATGACATAGTATACACCGAGATTTATGAATGCTTTTCGCAACAAATAGACCCAAGGACTCTTAGATCAAATTTCTATTTTACCATGATTACCCCATTATGGGAAAGGAGTTCCACAGTCCACCCTTTAAAATGGTACAGGAATCATATTTTTTTAAATTTTAGGCCATGAGGCCAAAGCGAAAAAGATCTTCGGATAACGGACCAAGGTGGCGCAACCACCCTTGGGGACAGGACATAATTCTTCCGAAATAACTTCCTAAAATTATAGAAATCAGCGGTTATACTGTGTTCTCACTTCTAGTATATGCACAGTCTCGAGAAAATGAATTAAATATATTCTCCCAATTTATGCAATGAATCTCAGTGACTGCGGAATGTAACCATGTCATTGACTTCCAGCAAATAATGGGAGCTATTGATAAGTAAATCCGTCGGTATGTAGAAGACCATAACACTTCACAGATTCCTCTTTCATCTGGAACTGACAGAGGTCATTGTTACTTATATGGCAACTGATAAAGATTGCACAGCTATACCATCACCCGATTAGTAAGGTTATTTTAGTATTTTTCAGACCCGTGAACACAAATTACCGGTCCTCTTGCACAAAAGAAATAAAGTTGTTAAAGGTTTAAGGTGCGTGTTCAATTACTTTGACCCTATATTCATCATTATTCGAAAGGGAACGAAGGTGAACAAAGGGTCAGAGAAAGAAAAAAATGTTTGGCAAACTGTGACCCCTAACATTCTTTGTGCAGAAGAAACAAAACCCGTAACTTGCCGCTGTAACGCCATCATTTCTGTGTCAATGTATGCTTTCATAGCAAGAAATCGAAAATCATTCACCTATAGGAAATGCAGGTGAACCGGTGCCGCACAAAACTTTTAATTTGATAGAAAAGAGGTCCAATATTAATATGATTAAGGTATGGGTGTTGGTTCTGCACCCAAGATGTTAGGTCATAGTTCCAATCAAAAACGTATTTCATGATTTTTGCTCATCTTCGTTTTATTTTTGAATACATGATGAAATTATACGACTCAAAGTTTATTCAACTCCAGCAGAAGTTTGAGTTTTTATTTTCTTCGAGAATGAGGCTGTAGCTCATTCTAAACCGGGCGGTGAATGTTGAAATGGTGATGAATGAAAGGTGAAAACAATTCAAGCTGTTAACGTCATGGAAAATAAACCATAACAATGGTTTTGCCAGTCCATTAGAATATGAAAGTCCGTTGTTCCTTTCATACATTATAACGGGGGGATTGACTTATCAATAGCAACATTATTTGCTGAAGTCATGGAACGTGGTGTGTACATCTCTGGTCAGGATATTAGGGGAAAAAAGGAGATGACATTTAATTAATTTTTTTTCACGAAATTTGACACCTACTTAGAAGTGAGAACAAGCGTACGTTATGAACTGAGTTTGATAATTTAGACATTTATTTTAGCAAAAGTAGTACTGTAAGGGTGCGTCACCTTTGTAAACGCTATGAGATCCTGCCCGCTAGCCTAATTGAGGCCTTACACAACATAAATAACCCCTAACCTTAAGGGCCAAAAATGAAAAAAAGAATGGTTTACATGTAGAATTCGAAGAGGGGTACATATATTATGCCATAAGCCTACATCCAGACAGTCTGACTTATTCTAACACATGCGGACTGGGGGTATATTCAATTAAGTTTGTACTTGTTGTGATATTGTCCCGATGACCAACTCTCATAAAAATAACCTATTTTGAAATGATTGGGTTTATAGATTAAATAAACTTGGTACATTTCTAGAATTGTCATGCCTGAGCCAATTAGTTTTAAAAATGTACCAGCTGGATATTGTCTTGGGCTAATACCAGTGACGTATTTATACGGGAATCTCTTGGAACAGGTACAAAAGACACTATATAATATATAGTGTGTAAATTAATTTTGTTTCCATGAATGGGGTGAAATGATTGAACGAATAGGTAGTAGCTCAAAGAGCATTTGAAATATAGAAATATCTTATAGCAAGGAAAGGGCTACTTGAAAATAAGGCATTCAACTCAAAGCATTTAATTAATGTGATGTGTTCTTTAATCAAAAACTGATTCGTTTATGGAGGATTTTTATCAAGAAGTTTTTAACGGGTACCCAATTTGTCACAAAATTTGGATGGTCTTGTTTCTACCCTACTGGACTAAACACTTGTAACAACCCTTTATTAGGAGAAAAACACGTGTCAAATTGTGTCATGGCTTTGAGTCTGCATTCCAGGAGTGATTGTCAATACTTCTACAACATGAACAGAACCACGTTAAAAGATCGCAGTTGAGACCCTGCACTGTTACTTTTGTATTGGTTATTGGTCTAGGGCTATTCTAAAGAGAGATGTATAACATCGAAGATGGGACTTTCAACCCCAAGACAGTACCGGTGTGTTGGGGATGGCATACTACAGGGCTGTGAGACCGAACTTGCATGTATTCTACTGGGAACAGATCTTCACCGCAATACTCATGGACTGATAGCTATCACAGGACGGAATTGCTGGCAACGCTTTGATCATTGCAGCAGTGGCATATCTCGGGAAGCTACAGAAAATACCACCAAATGAATTGTCCCATGTAGCCGTATCTGATTTATTAACATCTATTTCTGCATCGTCTATGTCATGTGTATGTAGTTGGAAAGAATGGTTGGCTCCTACCAAGTGATTATTGGCTCTGACGAGTAGTTGGGTAACTGCATTGTAATGTATGTCGTGCATGGAACTGGTTTGCATAGCCATGGAGCCATAGCCACTGAATCGCTCATACTTATAACAAAAACCATTTCTGTGTAAGAAGATATCACATCTTGGAAGCTTATGCATTTGTGGCTCTACCATGGATAATAGCATGTGGATGTATTATTATATCTTCTGTTGACAGGAATGGGTGGATTGGCTTTGACGATAATTGATTCAGTTTGTGCTGCATTAGATTCACATCCAAAAGCGGCAGGAGTGGGTGTCATGTGCATAACTGTAATTGGTTTTGTAATACCACTCTTTATCATCTTAACAAGCTACTCTTTGATTTATGTGTATATGAAGAAGAAACACTTCCGGGCCAAGAAGCAAAGGTCTGAGCCACTATCGAATAATACATTGTGGCACAGGCAGTGCTTTAATGACTTCTTCCATCCACGTCTTGTACGGGGTCCGAGTCTGAAAGAAAAATGAGTAAGAAAGGAATCCTCACAATGTCAAAATCATCTGTACTTCAACAGGAAAACAGATATCCGTCAAACAGATTGCCATCAACAGAATTGTTTCTGGTGTTTGTCTGCACTTTTCTCCTCTGCGACTTCCGTATTTTGTTCTTAATATTTATGCCAAGTTAAGAAGGTCAGATTCTAATGGGGCATTCGTTATGCACCAACAGGCTATTAATTTTGGTAATAGATGCTTGGAAGCATCCTGATTTCAAATTGTTTTTTTGAGGGACTCTTGATAAGATGTTCTTATGCCGATATCCCACAACCATCTAGACTTCTAAACATGTTCCTGTTGTCAAATACAAACTGTCAATGGTGAATTGTAAATTCATAGGTGTGGTATTATTAATATCGGGAGATTTGCCCCCCTCGTCCCTCCCCTTCCATCTTTGGAAGTTATGAGTGAAAAATATATCCCATTTGGTTCAACCATATTCATAGGAGCATTGGTGTTCCCACAGTTTGTCCCCTGATTTACCTACAAAAAATGAGGATTTTTTCATTGAACCCAATTGGCCCCAAGAAACGTGTGTATGCTAATCTTAATGTTGCAAATTTGTGAAAGAGATTTTATTCTTTGGTCGTAAATTGGACAAAAAAAATTAAAAAGTACCGTGGCCTTATGGGGGCAGGCGGCAAAGTCAATCTGTAAATTTTACCCCACACATGCACTGATTGATGTACGCAATAGATATGCTGCCACACCAGTCTGGTTGGTCTTCAACCATGGTCAAGACATGGCTGACCACGGTTGACTATGGTCAGCGAGGGTGGCTTGAACATGGTCCACCGTGGTTACCATGGTCCCCAGGGTATACATCGGTTGACCATGCTTTAGCCATGGGCATGAGCATTTGTCAGCATGGGTCATCACCTTGTGGGCCATGTTTTGACCGTGTCACTTCTTCCGATGGTCAACCAGGTTATCACATCATTTGACCATGGTTTCACCATGTCCATTTCAGGCAATGTTTTCAATGCGATACAGGGATCACTGACGGTTGTCAGATTTTTTACATCCACTGTGAAGCTCTGTGCCGTAGGTCAGCCAGGTTGCTTGAGTCTTTAGTCTTTATCTAGTGTGTTTATACTGTGCAACCCTTGTTACAATTGAGATATTTATTTTGCCTCGGTATTAAGCAAGGTAGTTTAGCTCAATTGGTAAGGTTGCATCAGTCTGTAATTACAAAGGTCCCTGGTTCAAATCCCGCGCAAGTAAGTGATTTTCTGTCACTATAAAATAATTGTACCTAAACGTAAGATAGGAACATACTGGTGTAAAAATATGGTATAACCATAGGGATGTGTTTTTTGGGGGGTTACCATGTTTTTGAAAACAATGGCACCATTGTCATACATGGTTGATCAGGACAATTTGACCATGGTCAACCATGGTAAACATGATCGATCGTAGTGACATGGCTGACCATGGTTAACCATGTTTTTGAAAAAATGGCACGCCACAGCCCAACCATGGTCAAATATTCCAAAGTGCCAGGGGCACCCGTTCAAAACTCTGTAGTTGGACCATTGGTTAAACATGTCAATATTAACCATGGTTGACCATGTTTTTGAAAACTGGCACCATGCAGAGTTTTGACCATGTGGACCATGGTCACTTTGGAATATTTGACCATGGGTTGGTGTGGCGTGCATTTTTCAAAAACATGCTAAACCAGGGTTTGACCATGTCAAAAAAAAAAAACAAAAAACCCCATGGTTAACCATGTTCAAACCATGTTTTTTCGCCTAGGTACTCTGATTCCAACAGGCATGATTAGTTTGAAATCTAGCGATTGTATGGGAGAAAATGTAAATAAAAAACGATGTAAAATCTCCAGGGATTCCATCTCAGAAACTAATTCGTAACCCTACATGTATGCCAAGATCGTGTGCAATAATCCCAAAAACAATTATCAACCCCAAAAAATATTTTTTCAATGATTGAAAACCAAGTTTTAACACCCAATTACAAGAATTAACAATCTTTGGTATTTCAAATTGCTGTGTTATTAGAGCTGCATATGTCTGTACTAACTCAGTGTATATCATACCTTGTTGTACTAGGGCAATAGCCTTGATATAAATAGGGCCACTCAGAAATGACATAGATACACCTAATTGATGAATGGGGGGGGGGACCTTTTCAAATAGACCCAAAGACTATTAGATCAATTTCTAATTTTAACCACTGATTACCTTATGGAAAGAGGTCACATGTACCCCTTGAAATTGTAACAGGAGCAATTTTTAAATTGGGCCATGCGGCCAAAGCGAATAACGATGCTCGGTAAGGACCCAAGGTTGGCGACCTTGGGAAGTTAACATAATTCGTCCGAATAATTTCGTTAAATTATAGAAATCAGTTACGTGTGTTCTCACTTCTAGTATTGCACATTCTCTGGGAAAATGAATAAAATATCTTCTCAATTATGCCCTGAAAACTTCAGTGACTGCGGGATGACACCATGATTCATTGACTCCAGCAAATAATGGGCTAGGCATAAGAAATCCGCTCGGTATGTAGAAGACCAAACACTTCACAGATCCTTTTTCTTCTGGACGGCAGAGTCATTGTTATATTCATGCAACTGAAAAGATTGCACATGTCTTATACCATCACCCGATTTGAGTAAGTTATTTTTAGCTATTTTTCCATTGAGTGAACACAAATTTACCTGTCCTCTTCACAAAGAAATAAAGTTAAAGGTCTACTGTGTGTTCCATTTCTTTGACCCTATATTTCACCTTTATTCGAAAGGGAAACGAAAGGTGAACAAAGGTGCAGAGAAAAAAAAAATGTTTGGCATAACTGGACATAACATCTTGTGCAGAAACAAACCCCGTAATTGCGAGTAAAACTCCATTTTCTAGGTAATTATGCGTTCCTTAGCAAAATCGGAAATCATTCACCTATATGAAATTGCAGTGAAACGGTGCCGCACAAAATTTTAATTGAATAGGAAAGAAAAAGAGGTCCAATATCAAATGATAAGTACGGGGTGGTTCTGCACCAAGATGTGAGGTCATAGCTGCCATCAACTTCTCTTCAGTGATTTGTTGCTCATCTTCGTTTTCTTTTGAATTAAATGATGAAAATATACGATCAAAAAGTTATTAAACTTCCCGCGAAGTTGAGTTTATTTCTTCGAGAAATGAGGCTGGTCCAATCTAAAACCGGGCGGTAAAAATCAAAGCTTTTAACGTCATGGACATAACAATGGTGTTGCAGCTCTCAGAATCTGAAGTCCGTTGTCCTATTATCCTATTCATAACGGGCGGATTTACTATCCAATTAGCACCATTATTGCTGGAGTCATGGAAACGTGGTTGATGGACATATTGGTCCACTGATACTGCAGGGGGAAAAAAGGAGATGACATTTAATTATTTCACGAATCTGCACATACTAGAAGTGAGAACAAGCGTAGAACTGATTTTGATTAATTTTAGAAAATTATTTTAGCAACATTATGGACTGGTAAGAGGGGCGTCACCTTGTAAACGCTATGAGGAGCTTGCCCGCTAGCCTAATGATGGCGTACACCAATAAATCCTAACCCTAAGGCCAGCCAAAAATGAAAAAGAATTTGTAACATAGAACTTCGAAGAGTGGGGACATATATTATGTACATAAGCTAAATCCAGACAGTGACCTTATTCCAAAACACTCTGATGGGTAATATTCAATTAAGTTGTACGGATCTGTGATTGATCCCTCATGACCTAATGCTCAATAAAATAACCTTTTGAATGATTGGTAGATTCAAGTCAATCCTTGGTACTCTTTCTAGAAGTCATGCATGAGCCAATATAAAAATGATACCAGTAGGATTGTCTTGGGCTTTTTTAATACCATTGACGTAATCCGGATATATCTTGGAACAGGTAACCAAAAGTACACTATATAAATATATAGTGTGAAGATTATTTGTTTCCATGAATGGGGTGAAATGTCATTGAACGAATAGGTAGTAGCTCAAAGTAGCATTGAAAAATACAAATATCTTTATAGCAAGGGAAAGGGTACCGGAAAATCAAGGCATCAATCAAGCCATTTAATAATGTGATTGCTAATCAAAAACTGATTCTTTTATAGGTATTTATCAAGGAAGTTAAGGTGTACCAATTGTCACAAAATTTGGATGGTCGGTTTCTACCCTACTGACTAAATACTGTAACAACCCTGTCATTAGGAGGGAATAAGAAAACAGTTGTCAAATGAGGAATGGCTTTGGTACTGCATTCAGGATGATGTAATACGTTACAACTGAACAGAACCACTAGTAAATATGCAATAGTATGAAGACCATGCAGGGTGTTAATTTGGATTGGTAAGCTATTCTAAAGATATATGTATCACATCTGAAGAGATGGGACTTCAACCACTAATGAACAGGACCGGGTGGATGGCATCACAACAGTGCTGAGACGAACGTGAATGTATTCCTACTGGGGAACAGATTACGAGCACACTCATTGGAATGATAGCTATAACAGGAAGTGCTGGCAACTCTGTCATTGCAGCAGTGGCACTACTCGCAAGGCTCAGACATCCCACAAATGGCCTGTGTCACCAGTTTAGCCGTATAGGTTTATAACATCTATTTTCTTGTTTCTATGTCATGGTGTATTTGTTGTAGTTGGAAAGAATGGTTGGCTCCTACCAAGTGCTTTATGGCTCTGCGAGGGTTAACTGCCATTTGTAATGTATGCGTGCCTAGGAATGGTTTGCATACCATGGGGAGCCATAGCGCTGAATCGACTCATACTTATAACAAAAAACATTTCTGTGCTAAAGAAGCTATTCACAGCTGGAAGATCTAGCATCTTGGTGGCTCTACCATGGATAATAGCATGGGGAGTTTATTATTCTTCTGTTGACAGGAATGGGGGATTTGGCTTGACGATCTGATAAGGATTCAGTTTGTGCTGCACATTTAGAATCACCATCCAAAAGCGGCAGTGTTTGTCATGTGCATAACTGTAATTGGTTTTGATAATACCACTCTTTCCATCTTAAAAGCCTACTCTTTGCTTATGTGTATATAGAAACCTTCCGGGCCAAGAGCAAAGGCTTAGCAAATATCGAAATCAATACATTTGGCACGTCCGTGCTTAAGACTCTTCCATCCACGTCTGGTACGGGGTCCGAGTCTGAAAGACAAATGAGACGAAGGAATCTCCTCACAATGTCAACTCTCTGTTCTTCAACGGAAACACAGATATCCCGTCACCAGATGCCATCAACAAGAATTGTTTTCTGGTTTTGTGGCTTCATTTCTCCTCTCCTCTTGGCTATCTTTTTCCTCCTTATTTTGTTTTAAAATATTATGGCCAAGAGTAAGCACTGTTCAGATTCTTACAATATTGGCATATTGTTCTGCTCTCAATCAGTCTCTTAATTTTTGTAATAGGCTTGGAAGCATCCTGTAGTTCAAATTGTTTTTATGAGACTCTTGATAAGATGTTCCTATGCCGATATCCCACACCATCTTACTTCTAAGTTCCTGTGGTCCAAATCTGTCAAGAGAATTTGTAACAATTCATAGTGTTTATTATAATATGGGAGACTATTGGTTTGGAGTTATTGAGTGAAAATTACACCCCATTTTTGGTGTCAACCATAATGAAAGGAGCATTTTCGTGTTCCACAGGTTTGTCCCCTTACTTTACTAAAAAAGAGATTTTTTTCAATCTTGAAACCATTGGCCCAAGAAAAGGTGTATGCTTATCTTATTTGCAAATTTGAAAGAATTTTTTAATTTTGGTCCGTAAATGGACCAAAATTCACAGTACATGGCCTATGGGGCCCGCGATACAATTCATTTGCTTCTACGATCAAACACATAAATCAGAATCACTGAAATTTTTGGAAATAACCCTTTCTTTAGGATATCTGTGAATCATAAAAAACAAAATAAATACGCTTGGCTCCATGACATGCAGCGTTAATTTTATAAGTACATTTGTGGGGGCTTATAAATTTCCATTTTATAACTGTCACATCTAATATCATTGCCAAACTTTACAGATCAGGGTTTTGGGTGTACAGAGAGATTCCCCCTCGCTCATGTGCTCGATGTTTCGTGGGTCGTTCGTTCGTGTCCACATCATTGGTAATGGTTGTGGGGTGTCAGATTGTTCACTAGTGTCTGATCTGGAGCCACGTGTAACCATGATACGGATGCTCCTAACATGGCCCGCTATGTGAGGCTGGGGCTGATTGGGAACAATCAGGGTTTTCACCCTACTACTCTTATCGACACTGACTTGCGATGTACAATGTACAAGTTGTGACTAACTCTGTACACGGGACAAACGGCTTAACGTCCCCTCCAAAGGACGGGGTGCTTTTCATGATCCATTTGCCCATTTCCAATGAACCATGGAGGAGAAGCGTATTTCTGTATTATCAATAGCTGGTATACAGTCAAATCCAATAAATTGATAGAACCGGACATAATCCAGCAGTGCCACGACACCCCCACAGGGATTCGAACACGGGAATTTTTGATGGTAAAATTTGCGCCAGAGGCAACCCTAACCGCTGCCACGCTCTCCCACAAATGTGTACTGCTAACTGTTGAACAATAGTCCTAAAGATCAATATGGTCCCGATTCATCAGCTTGTGAAGATTGCATCATATATATTTGTCTTATTTGAATGTTTTTTATTTTTGTAGCTACAAATACAAAACAAATTTTAAAACTAAATTTGGTCTAATTAGTGTGGTATTTTTTAGGTTATATGTTTCTACATTGGATTTTTAAAGATCATCCACAATTGTATTTCACAAACACTTTCGTAGCTTCTTTACCATACGAACCGTCTTAACCTAGGCGAAAAAGCAGTTTGACCATGGTTAAGACCATGGGTTTTGACCATGGTCAAACCAGGTTTAGCAGGTTTTTGAATAAAAAAAAAAAAAAAATGGCACGCCACAGCCAACCATGGATCAAATATTCCAAATTGACCATGTCACCCATGGTCAAACTCCTGCAGGTGCCATTTTTCAAAACATGTTCACCATGGTTAATATGGCCATGTTTACCCATGGTCAAACATACAGAGTTTTGACCATGGTTGACCATGGTCCTTTGGGTTGTTTTTGACCATGGTGTGACCCGTTGCGTGCCATTTTTCAAAAACATGGTTAACCATGGTCCAGCCATGGTCAATAAAATCGATTCATGTTTAAACCATGGTTGACCATGGTCAATTTGTCCCTTACAACCATGGATTACATTGTGCCTTTTTTCAAAACTTAAAAAAAGCAACACCCCCCCAAAAAAACACATCCCTATGGTTTTTACATATTTATACCCCAGTATCATTCCTATCTTTATACGTTTAGGTCCATATTTTATAGTGACAGAAAATCAACTTGCGCCTTGCCTGGGATTTGAACCGGGGAACTTTGTATTGTCTCCAGACTGATTACTTACCATTGAGCTAAACTACCTTGCTTAATAACATTATAATATATCAATTGTTAAAAAGGGTTTCAACAGTAATAAGCACACTAAATAAAGAACGAAAGGCGCAAGAAAATTGCGACCTACTTCAGCAGAGCTTCACACGTGGTGTAAAAAATCCTGAAAACCTCCGGGAATCCCTGTATCGTCAGTGAAAACATTGCAAACTGAAATGACCTGTGTGCAACCATGGCACATGGGTGATAAACATGGTTGACCAGGTAGAATTGACACGTCAACCATGGCCCCACAAGGTGATGACCATGGCTTACAATGCCCTCCTCCATGCTTAAGCATGGTCCACCATGGTAATAACCATGGGACCATGGTCACCACGGTTGACCATGGGCAAGCCACCATGGCTGACCATAGAATCAACTGGTCAGCCATCTTGACCATGTTTGAACCAACAATAATGGTGTGTCACATATCTTGCGTACATCATCATGGCATGTGTGGCGTAAAAATGTACAGATTGCCTTTTGGCCGTAACCCCAACACCACGTAATTCCAATAAATTTTAACTTAACCAATTCCATTTACTCTGTTAATTGTGGCCACCATTCAAACCCATGACTTTTCTTTGTTATTCTTCAGAGCTGAATATATAGTAGTGGACAATGTAAGTAATTATCAGTACTCCATGATCTTCTAATTAACCTAAAGCTCTGCATGATTTTGGGAATATTTTTTTCTTTTCTCACAAATCTTGGGCCATAGGACACTTGGAGTGACCATGGTCATACATATCATTTCCAATGCAGTGACCATGGTCGACCCACGCGACTTAGTGACCATGGTCAATCATGGTCAGACAATACAGCCACTAAGGCATGTCAACCATGGCTAGACAATAACCAGATTCCTAATTTAGTGACCATTGTCGACATGGGCTATGATAGGTGACCTGGTCAACCATGGTCAATGAGGTGATAAACCTGGTTTACCATGGTATACTTGAAGTTGCCATGGTCAACCATGGCCCACAAGGTGAAGCCCATGGCTGACAATGCTCAGCCATCTAAAGTATGGTCGACCATGGTATACTTGAAGTTTACGCAGGGTCAACCATGGTCAAGTCAGGTGATGACCATGTTAGACCATGTTTTCAGCCATGCTACATCATGGTCGACCATTATACGCATGGGGACCATGGCAACCACGGTTGACCATGGTAAAGCCACCATGGCTGATCATCGCTGAACATAGGTTAACCATGGGAGCCTTTTTTTGACTCAGGTTGACCAGGGTTGAACCATCTAGGCACGGTTGACATTTCGCCTAGGTAGGAAGAATATGTTTGTTTTCAACACTCTACCAATTGACAACCTAACAGAATAACACGCAAAAAAGGGGCCAAATTTTAAGTGTCGGCACAATAGTGGATTCTTGCCCTGTCGTTAGACTAACACAGCAAGTTTGATCCCAGCATTGTCTCTTTAATTTTTTTTGACACAAGGTGATTTGGTTCGTTTGTAAAACTTGGAAAGACACTGCTGGACATACAATATACCCCTCACCTCAGAACTCTTTTATATAACATATAAAAGTATTGTTCTAGACTTTTTAAAGGTCTGTTAAATTACGGTAATTTACTGGCAGTTCCAGGATAGGATGCATCCAGACGCCATTAAATTATAAGATGTAAATCCTGTTTGATAATATTTTTTCATGTTTATTCTGTCTGCCACCGTTTTACTGCAAAGTGTTCTTGTGCCTTGTTTAGTGCAATTTTATGCTGAAAGTACTTGATGTATGTCTATTTTTAATATTCAAGTATTCAGGAAAAGTCTGTGGAAATTAATGGCATTTTTACATCAGTTTAGCCTGATTTCTTACAGTGTATTATGCTACTTCATTTGGCATGGTTCCCCAAATCTTTTATTGATATTGAGATACTGGTAAATCTGTTCTAAGGTTGGATCGTCGTCTATGGCATTATGCGTAGAGTCTTGTTAAATTTGCAGTGAAATGTTGGTATGATAAAATAACATGCACCCAATAGACATTTTTTCAGATATTTCAACCAACACTTATGTTTTTTTTTCAATTTCCCATAGACCCTGTACTGATTTTGTAGGATTATAAAATGCAGGAATTTGTTGAAAAACATTTTTCTTCCTATAATATTTTGGTGTGTGTGTTATTATAAAACAAAGAACAGGTTGTCACAGGCACCTCAATAGTTTCCCATTTTTGTTGAGTATTTTTCTACTCTGGTTAATTTGTACATTTCTCCAGAAATCGCCTATTCTACCTGCCAATTTTATTGGTTAAACATTGGTTTTAATTTACCTATTTAGTTAAGCCATCAGAGACCTTGGTAATGAACTTGAAGGTTGTACAGGTATATAGAAGCCCATTCTGATTGGGTTACTTCAAGGTTTTATCATACTATAGCATCAGTGCACTATAACAGGCGGGGGGCAGGGGGGGGCAGGATTTCCCCCCTGACGACTTGGGCCGGAAAAAATTGCAAAAATCATGCTAACTCGAATGGCCGTTTTTTTTTAGCCCTCTGACCGGGAAAAAATTGGCCTTTTGACCCCCCTGAATAGGGAAAATTCCCAGACCCGGGGAAATTTGCCCCCTCAGAGCGGGTAGTCCCGTTTACGCCACTTGTATAAATCATTATGAGCCACTCAGAGATACTGTAATAAAGGGTGTAGACCCAGGGGGTTAAATGTGCATGTTTCCGATCGCCTTTGGACCCCTCCCCAGTATTTACCCTGAAGTGAACGATTTTGTATCAGATAAAGGCTGTATTTTTCTCATTGTCGTCCTGACATGCCTATGCGAAAAAAGCATGGTTTGACCATGGTTAACCATGTTCACCATGGGATTTTTGACCAAAGGGTCAAACCATGGTTTATCCATGTTTTTGAAAAATGGCACGCCACACCAACCATGGTCAAAACATTCCAAGTGACCATGGTCAACCATGTCAAACCATGGTCACACATAGAGTTTTTTGCCATGGTTACCATGGTCACTTTGGTTGTTTTTGACCATGGTTTACTGTGGCGTGCCAGTTTTCCAAAACATGGTTAACCATGGTCAACCATGGGCAATATGATCGTGTTTACCAATGGTTGACCATGGCAAATGTCCATGATCACCCATTGATGACATTGGGTGCTTTTTTTCAAAACATGGTAACAACACCCCCCCCCCAAAAAAAAAACACATCCCTATGAAAGTTTTTTAACACATTTTAATACACCAGTATAGTTCCTATCTTACCTTTAGGTACATTTATTTTATAGTTACAAAATCGACTACCTTGACTGGGATTTTGAACCGGGGACCCTTGTATTCAAGATGATGACTTACCAAATGAGCTAACCTAGCTTGCTTAATAACAGAGGCAAAATATATTATCAATTGTAAAAAGTTTCAACAGTTAAACACGAAATAAATACCCCACAGAAATGCGACCTACTTCACAGAGCTTCACAGTGAAAAAATCCTGAAAACCTTCAGGGATCCCTGTATCTCATTGACAACAATTTGCAATACTGAAATGATACATGGTCCACAATGTCCAATGAGGTGAATAACCATGGTTTCACCCATGGTAAGTGACCCATGTCCACCATGTGCCCCCCAGGTGAGACCGATGGCTGACAAGGCTCCGCCATGCTAAAGCATGTCGACCATTGGTTACCCATGGGGACCAATGGCAACCATGGATGACCATGGTCATCCACCATGCTGATCATCGCTGACCTAGTCAACCATGGGCAGCCATGTCTTGACCATGATTTGACCAAAATAATGTGTGCAATATCTATGTGTACATCATCAGTGCACTGTGGGAGTAGAATGTTCCAGATTGACTTGGGCTTGGTAACCCCAAAACCAAATAATGCCATAAATTTTAACCATTCCATACGCTGTTATTGTTGCCCCATCTCAAAACCCATGACTTTTTTTAGTTCTTCTTCAGAGCTGAATTATAGGTAATTATTATTACTCATTGGATCTTCTAATTAACCTAAAGCTCTTCATGATTTTGAATATTCTTTCTCACAATTCTTGGGCCATAGGACATTGTAGTAACCATGGTCATACATGTCAATTTCTTAATCAGTGACCATGGTCAGGCACACAAGCCCTAAGTGTCATGTCAACCATGCTAGACATTAAAACCAGATTCCTACTTTAGTGACCATGGTCAACATTGGTACTTGAAGTTGATCCCTGGTGCAACCATGGTCACCATTGGAATACCTTGTTCACCATGATCAGACTTGAGTTTCTTTCTGGGTTAGTGCCATTGCAGGTCCACAATTGCAAACTGACGTGACTATTTGTCAACCATGGTCCAAATAGGTATAAACTTGTGACCATGGTTCCTTGAAGTGCCCATGGTCAACCATGGCCCACAAGGTGATGACCATGGCGGACAATGCTAAGGTCCATGCTAAAGCATGGTCGACCATGGGTAACTTGAATTTCCATGGTCAAAACATGGTCAAGTCAGGTGATGACCATTGCGGACCATGTTCAGCCATGCTAAAACACGGTCGACCATGGTTACCATGGGTACCCATGTAACCACGGTTTGACCATGTCAGCCACCATGGCTGATTATCGCTGACCATAGTTAACCATGGTCAGCCATGTTTTTGTACCATTGTTGACCATGGTTAACCATGCTAGCATGGTTTGAACATTTTCGCGCCAGGTAGAACCCTCAAATTCCATTTCCTTCCCACAGATATAAACCAAAAAAATGCCGTTGTCATGTTAACCATCAATATTTAGCAGTATGACATAGGTTTTTACATATATGCATATTTGCTTCTACCATCAAACCGCAAGTTTTTTCCCACGGTAACTGATGGGTCGTATGCAAGTGCCAGGTCCTCTTCATTCCAAAGTAGAACACAATAGATTATAAATCGGAACAGCACCTTTTAAAGGGAAATAATCAAAAAAAAAAAAAAAAGTGTTTCACATATTTGAAATGTCATTTCCTGTGCATATTAATGACACACATCGGTTAACAACTATGAAATAAAAGATATAATCATAGAGGAGTCTCGGAATCAAAACTGAACACAAACAATTAAAAAGGAAACCACTCGCTGCTTTGAAGTGGATCTATTAATAAATGTCAAGTGTTAGTAGACTCCACACTGTGAATATGTCCTTTGTTAGTTGTACTTGAAAAAAACAGACTGTTTATAGAAAGAAAGGTTTAAAGACACAAAAACATTTCCAAAAAAAAAGTGCCCTAATGTTGTTTTTAAAACATGTTTTTTGCTTATTAGAATGCTCAATATCAAAGTATTAACTCACTCTTTAAACTTAATATCAGAAAACATTGACCTTTGCGTAATTAAAGTGAATTTGGTATTTTATATATGTGTATGACTTTGCTTTTCTGA
The DNA here is from genome assembly GCA_023653785.1 of Ophioderma brevispina. NCBI lineage: Eukaryota > Metazoa > Echinodermata > Ophiuroidea > Amphilepidida > Ophiodermatidae > Ophioderma > Ophioderma brevispina. The sequence continues at coordinate 23,837 of JAMKCH010027128.1, forward strand.
AGTTATGGTACCTTACTGTACAACAACACCACACACACACACAACACCACACCCACAAACCCAACACAACACAATTGATATCACCTGTATTCCACAACTCAAAGAAACCCGGTCAAAGCACTGTAAAAAGGCAAACACAGAATTAAGTGCATTGTTTTTAAGGTACTCCCAGAAGAAAAATGGTTGTGTTGCTTCGCATGCCATTTTTATGGACATGTCACTATTGTGTAAACAGTTCTTCTTACCAACCAATTTATTCATGGGAGTACCTGTAAGTACCACGGAGTAGCCCACCCACATGGGTACCACATTGCAGGCCGCAAAAGTGGGGGTAATCATCAATCTAGGTGCACACGCCGTAGCTTAACCACTAGTCACCCCCATGCGGGAGTACCTCGTGGGTCTCCCTTGCAAATGAGCTTTGAGTGTGTGTGACTATTTTAGTAATTTAATCCATTATTAATATTTGGTTACACATAATGTTATATATTTGTACACAAATGTCATATTAGATTTTGGGTGATGCTCAACTCAAATATAGATGTACTAAGCTGAAATGGTCAGAAAGTTGTAAAACAACAATGGAATGTTTGGCACCCTCTATAGTCCAAAGGGTCCTACTAGGTAGCCGGTAGGGAGTACCTGTGAAGGCACTCTGTTGAGGTAGTGCAGAGTACTCCAATACTGTTGGCTTACATGGGTACCGTCAGTCACCTAGCAGGCAACTGAGAGTACACTATATGATGGGTGCGATAAGTAAACATAGCTGCTCCACTCACTGGCTTGTGTATTTCGCAAGTACTTAGTTGAAGGTACTGCATCAAGCATCAATAATGTATCAAGGGGTACCTTTGGAGTTGAGCTAAGAGTACACATGGAGTAGCCTAAGTTCTAGGTTACACAGTGGTCGGAAATCTTGCTGTGTAGTCATGGAGATATTTGAACAGAATCAGAAGAATGTATCATGCCTGGGTAAATGCACACACAAATGGCTTGAATGGCATTGGCTAGTATACAAATATTAACTGACTAGGTGTGATGGTTGAAATATCATCAGTGGTGCCATTTTCAAAAACATTGGTCAACCATGGTTAAGATGACCATGCTTAACCATGGTTAACCATGGCCACTTGGGTTGTTTTTACCATGGTTTGAGAACCGTGGCGTGTCCATTTTTTCAAAACAATGTTAACCTGGTCAATATGATCATTATTAAAACCATTTTTGACATGGTCAAATTGTCCATGTTTTACCCTGGGTTGCAAGCATGGGCAATTGGTGTCCAGGAATCAACCATGGATGGCAATGGTGGCCAATTATTTCAAAATCATGGTTTTAAAAAAAAAACACATATCCCATGGGTTTTACCATTCTTATACACCATTAATAGTTGTCCTATTTTATGTTTAGGTACATTATTTAAGCGAACAGAAAATCACATACCTTGACCGGAATTTGACTGGGGACCCTTGTATTACACGACTGATGAACTTACCAATTGAGCTAACCTCATCTTGCTTGATTAAGAAGTGCAAAATAATATATCATTGTAACAAAGCTTCACATATTATAGCGGGAGCAGGACTTGGGTCAACACCTCTTCATGTCCCACTAACCTCAGCTTTGACACCTTTGTTAGTTTGTATGGACCCCTACATCAATGCAACGGTGTTAGTGGTGTCAAATGGTTGTGTCACTTTTCAATAGTGGTCATTAAGTTGACACAAGGGGTCAAACTATTTAAATACTCATCAGTTTGAAATGTATAGCCATATTTCCCGTCTTCATAGGCATACACAATTATAGTTTGTACCATCTATGACATTGTTTTTAGATTTATTGGACTAAAAATGGCTAAAGTTGCAAAAAGGTCATTTCCATGTGTACAGGGGTCAAAATCATAAGTTTTTCTCCCCCAATTTTGCAAAAAATAAACAAATTGTTGTCGTCTCGCTTCATGTGTCCAATAGGAAAGTTTGAGCCTTTTGCAATGCATCGTTGTCATGCTATGTGAAAACAAAATAGTCATAGGCAACTTAACCCAATTGGCATTGACCTTCTGTTGACGCTCTTATCTCGGTAAGTAAAACATTTACATAATCAAAACTCTACTTTTTGGATTCCTCTTCCACAAGCAATAATTTGCAAGCGATTTCAATATATCAGAGGATGACTTTCAATGTTTACACCCTGGTACAATTGATTTTACCTTTGGTGCAACTTCTAGCCATTTTTTACTCAATAACTCTAAAACCAATGGTCATAGATGTTAAACAAACTATACTTTTGGAATCCTGTGACTAGACGGACAATATGACATCATTTCAACATGAATTGGAGTACTTTAAAAGTTTGACCCCTGTGCAACTTAAATTGGCCCCATATTGAAAAGTGGCCACAGACCACACAATTTGGGGACACGCACTAACTACCTGGTGATGTTGTAGAGGATCCATACTAACTACCTAAAGTGTCAAACCTTACTGCTACGGCGCAATGAACGACCTCTCTAAAATAAGGGCCTATGACTATTCCTGATTCTGCTCCTGCCTCTATTGAACCCTAAGTAATACTACATACTCATAAAATGTGACCTTCGTCAACAGAGCTTTCACAAGTGGTGAAAAACATCTGAAAACTTTGGGAATCCCTTATCCAGTGAAAACAATTGCACTGAAATGACCATGGTCACCATGGCCCACAATATGATTGACCATGGCTCACAATGCTCAGGTCAATGCTAAAGCTTGTCGAACCATGTGTACCATGGGGACCATGTAACCACGGTTGAACCCTGGTCAGCCACCCTGGCTGATCATTTGCTGACCAATTCAACCATGGTCAGCCCTGCCTGACCATGTGTTGACCAACAAGAATGGTGTGGCACATATCATGTGTCCATCAGCATTGGCATTGTGGATTAGAATGTTTATGTACAGATGGACTTTGGGTGGCCGGGAACCACAAAACATGTATTGGCATAAATTTTTAACCAATTTCCATACACTTTAATTGTGGACCCCCATTCACTCATGACTAATTCTTTGTTCTTGTTCAAGCTGAATATACTATGGACACAGTGTAATTTTATCATTCTTCTCAGGATCTTCTAATTAACCTAAAGCTCCCCATGTTTTTGAAATATTTTTTTCTCTCACATATGATTCTTAGGGCCATAGGACAGCTGGAGTGTACATTGTCAACCATAGTCAGACAATACAGCCACTAAGTTTCATGACCCTTGGCCAGACATCAGTTTTCCTAATGTAGGCGACCATGGTCCAGCCACGGGCTACTTGAATGTGGACCATTGTCAACCATGGTCAGCCATTAGACTAGCCTTGTTCAATCATGATCAGACGTGAGTTTTCGGGTTAGTGCCATGGGTCATTCACAGTGCATTGAAGTGACTCATGGCAAAACCATGGTCACATGAGGTGATAACATGGTTGACCATGGTCACTTGAAGTATACCATGGTCAACAATGGCCGCACAGGTGATGGACCAGTGTATCCCATGGGACCATGGTACCACTGTTGACCATGGTCAAGCCACCATCGCTGATTATAAGTAACCATGGTCAGCCATGTTTTGACCATGGTTGACCATGGTTGACCGGCGAGCATGGTAGACATTTCGCCTAGATTCTTTTGACCTCATAAAATTTTCTTAAACTGTGTGACCATGAATTAAGGTTTACCAATATGTGCAGGATGCCTGTCATGTAGACCGCGCTTATTCATGTGGCTGCATGCATGGCATTGTTATACATGAAGAATGCTCTCTTTTCATCAACTGTAATTTGTTAACAACGGGTAATTTTCAGTTTTATTCTGAAATGTTATGCTTGAAATGATCACAAGTAAATCGGTAGATCATGACTTCAGTTCATAAATATATAATGATGCTTTGTGGTTCCTTTGATCCGTCCTATACTACTCTATATTGCCAAATCACAATTTGTTACATTTGGTTGTCAAAACAAGAGGAAGTGGTTAACTTCATTATTTATTCTGCAAGAAACCCCAAATACATTCTGTATAATTCTGGTTTCATAATTGAAAAGGTGGTCAATTGTCAAGTTCTATCCTATTGGGTTTTTGGTGACAATTAATAATAAGCCAGTAACATCTCAGTAAAACTTGACGTTGCCTACTGGGAACGATTATCGGAGCAGTGGCCCCTTAGCGCCTATATAGCATCATGAGGAATCATTGGTAACTCACTGAAAATCATCACGGCCGGTTCATTCTCAAACAAAACTGCGACATCCACGATTCTTTGGTGACCAGAGCCTGGCAATAGCGGACCTGTTGACAATCGTTTTCCCTTGATTTTCTACTTGATTGGCTCTGGGGAGACATTGCTGGCCTTTACCACAGGCTGGAATGGCTGTGTTGTGATCAACTGCCTTTATGACATACGCTTGTAGGAGGAACAAGTGATTACACATTGGGTAAGCCTATAGCAGTAAACCGACTCATACTTTTACCAGACCACTCTTTATAAAGATATCTTTGTATCCGGCAGCTGGTCATCTTACTACTCCTTGGATTCTATCCCCTACATGGGACAATTAATCATTATTGTTGCTGACTGGATTTAGATGCATTTGTTATGACGACCATATTTAGCATGTGCCTATTGTAATTCATAATGAAAATTCAGTGTTTTGTCGGTCCTACAACTCTAATTGCTTTTCCCATTCCACTCTTTGTTACCATAAGTGATATACACTGGATATACATATCTTCACAGAAATACTTTTCGTGCAAGAAACCACACTTTTAGTACCGTCTGCTAGTCAGATATACAAATACTTGCAGCCATAAATATGACATATTTGAATAGCGACTTATCCGCTAGTGAAATCAGCCCAAGCCACAGATTAGGATTCATGGACCCTAAAGTAGCCATTACTAATACAATTCTGACCAAAGAGAGCTGGATATCACCAAAACGATGAATCCCAAGAACTTTTCATGGTTGTGTGTTCCCTTTTTGGGTTTTTCATCCCATTTTCTCCCTGCTTTTCTGACCGTATTTTATCCTGCATCTTTGTGCCTAACTCTAATACAATATTCTGTTCTCCACCCGTGTAATTACCTAGCTCACAGCACCACTCAACTTCGCCATTTATGCGCTTAAACATCCATCCCGATTTCAGAGTTGTTTTTGCATCATGTGGTCAGATGCTCCTGTTCAGAAATACCGGCTCGGAGACTTTTAAAAACTTCCTTAGCTATCACAGCAACGCTGACTTAGTACATTCCTTATAGACAACTTCCCCCCCCCCCCCCCCCCCCTCTTAAAGTTTGTAGCGAAATTAGTTCGAGATTACAGTCTGTTAAGAAATCCACTCATGGTATAATTTTCATTTGGTATTATTACTGCATTTGATTCAATTCAAACCAATATTACTTTTTAGGCTTTAAATGTTTGCAATCTTGTGTTAGGGTTAGGGAGGCGCAATGAAAGTCAATGTTTCCCATAACATTTTTTTGCAATCATCATGGGCAACTATTTTTCATTTGTCATTCGTCATAATTCGTAAATTTTGAAGACCCGCCCATTTCACCAACCTCACATGCTCTAAGAGCTACATTTTGTGTCAAACACCGCACCAACCATTTAAAACAATGATTTTGAAACTGTTTCTTTGATTTAAATCTACCTAAATTACATTCACTAAGAATGTGATCACAAGAAGAAACCTTGAGCTTTCTAAATACAAAATAATGACTTTTTGGATTCATTCAGCATCTCAAAACGCAGGCAGAAAATCAAACGCGGGCCGGGTTACGGGAAACCTAACATCGACTTTCATACACCTTATATATGGGCCTTTGTTAAGGGACAGTGTTCCTTATGTATTCTTTCTTTCTCGTCTTTTTCTGATTATTATGTTTGTCATGCAATTTATTTTTTTAAAAATATTAAAAAATTATATCATTAAAAACCTCATTATTTCTGCAAACATAAACAGAACCTTCAAAATTTCCCTTAATTTACATTCATAAATGATATTCCTACATTAATTTTATGGAACATACCAATTATTAAAACCAAGGGAGTAGGTAGATAAATAACTGTTTGGTTGCACAGTTTCACACAAAAATAAATTGAGGGTTGACAACGAGGACGTACCTCACTTTTTTGGTGTTGTGAGGTTTTGGTACAAAAACAAAAATCGGCAACCCCTACAGATTCTGAAACCATGAAGCCTAAACTCAGTCCCTACTTCCAATTGCCTATAAATCAAAATAACTTCATCACCACCTCTCATGGTGCACACTTGGTTTACTACAGAACGCCTTACTTCTGAGTTACTGACGTTCTCATGGTACTGATTTGGGCCAAACAATGAGTTGAGGCTTCATGCATTGCACACTTGCAAGAATTGCAACAGTTTTTTTGCATTCCATCCCACTTATTTGATAGCTTTCTTTAAAACTTCCAAAAGGTGATGACTTCTTAAAAATCTGATTGAAATAATGTATCAATCATAGGCATGATTGAAAGATGTAACTCACAGATTTCCGTTTTCCAAGTTACCGTCAGAAAAGGACGTACTCAGCATTAATTCTTATATAAAGAATTTCTTTAATTTAATTCTGCTTTCATAATTAAACATTGTTTCCTTTGCTACATACCTGTACAATTAAGTAGGGTTTAGTTTTGTAACATTATTAAACGCCTAGACGCGGTTAGCGAAACAACAAAATTAACAATACCAATCTTTTTGGTCCAAAAGTGGGGTATTTTTCGTATACCACTGCTCCTATAAATCGCAAAAAAACATTGAAATTCCTCATCGTTTTTCCTTTTTAAATCGGAGCATGGGACAATTTTTACATGAATGCCTTACGCTTTTAAAACACTATACATTTGCCAGCCGTTTAGGAAAGAATAAAAACCAAGGTGTTTAGAAGTTAACACCATAACACCAAAGGCAATTTAGAATCTTAACACTATAGTTGTTCAAATAAACCCACAAGTGTTTAATTTTATTATCTAATACCCTTATGATAATATTGTTTTAAACGCGTTTAAGGCGTTCAGTTATAAAACAAAGAAATTCACATTGCTCTGGATTTAAAAATGGAAAAAACAGTGCTGCCTTTCAATGCGTTTAGTGATTTTAATAGGGCAGTGGTCCAAGAAAATACCATCTTTTTGACCAAAAGTTGTATTCTTTTATTTTGTTGTTTCGTTAACGCGTCTAGGTGTGTAATAACTGTTACAAAACCGAAACACTTTTTTTTACAGTGTACCTATAATGAGCTTATGAGATGTTTTACATTTTTGAGTATGGAATGAATTTGCTTAGTAGAAATATAAACATCACATATCTCAAATTAGTTATTTTTGAGTTTAAGGTTTTTTCTGATTGTCACCCTCGAAATGTTATGGTCAAAATTGCATTGCAAAGGAAGTTTCACAATTCAACTGGATCCCTATATTGCTGAACTGTTGGAAGTATTCTTCAGCAGTCTCTCAAATGCAAAATCTTGTTGTCTTCAGCTTGGAATCCAAGTCATCTGGTTTCAAGCAATGAAAGCTGACTATTGGCCAAAGAAAGCCCTTAATATGAATATCACAAACGCTGAGATCCCCTTTACATATTCAGGTTTCGTTATAGCTACATCAGAACAAGTGGGCAAACCACTGTGGGATTCATTTCCTAATTATAAAATGCATGCTTTGCAGCCAACCGTTTGAGCTACGGGCGGTTTAGGTTTTAATTGACGAATGGACCACTTTTTTTAATCTAAAATTTGGTTATACTTCTATCTATGTATCTAACGGCCGCAGCCGAGATTCTGATCACCATGTAGCGCCAAATTTTCCCTGATTTGTCATTAAATTGGGATGTCAGATGGATCCTGCTGGATGTCTCGACAATCACATATCAATGTTATTTAAGGGGCTACGACCCTTTTTTGTCACGGTAACTTCCAACATTGTGACGTCTGAGACTACTTGATCAATCGCGAACGATGACATTGGACCGGCAAATCATGCACGGCTTTGGGCCAACATAATTGAAATTGGAGGGATATCTCCATATATCTGTGGCTTGTCTTGTGCTCACATCAGGATATGTGTTTGACTCTCGCATAAGAAGCTGGGTGTAGGTGGGCCATCCCGTCTAATCCATGTAGCTCTTTCGACTTCATGGTCCAGGTCTCATATCCATATTACAGGAAATCCTCTACACAGGCTCTGATGAACTTCAGCTTGGTGAATTGGAGATACAATTGCCATAAGTGGTGTATTTATTTTATTGCAGTCATCACGCTTGTCTTGCGTGACAAGGAAGTCCTTTCTTGCTGCCGGCACATAGGACCCTGATACTTGAAGTCCTTGCCCTCTTTGAGTTGGCTCCATCATGTATGGCAGATAGTTTGATTTATCACATCTTCCCATTTTCCATTCCCTAATATTCAGTCTTCATTAGATGTAGGCCGATTTGTCTGCAGCATTCTCAGTGATGTTTAGTAGATCTTGTGGCCCCACATATCAGATCAGCTGTTAAGGCTAGATCATCTGCAATATCCAGGTCTGTGAGAATGCTTACTTTGGGATGCAAGACTCTCTCTGAGGAATGTATCAACCACAACTACAAAGAGATAAGGAGCAGAGTATCTCCTTGGAGATTCCAGTAGTTGTTAGGAACTCCTTTGTGGGCACATCCAGGTCTGCCCAAGCTCTAATGGGGTTATCATACAGATGGGCAATTGCTTGACAGTCCTCATTATACTGTTTATTTAGAATCGTGAAGTGTTGCATATTGGATTTCATTTGTTCTGTAAAATGTTTGTTGGATACTTGTGGGTAATGACACGATATAACACCATTGTGTTGAGTTGTTGTTAAGGTGTAATAACTTGCTCACTCGATTTTTAAACTGGAATAGTGTGGTAAAATAAAGGTCACTTGTAATAAACTTTTATGTGAAATGCTGCGACTGCTATGGTTGCCTGTAACTATGATTAATTTGGTATCAATTCAAATGATTATTAGCCTTTGATTGTAAACATTTTCTAGTTTATCCACAGTTTCATAATTCCAACATTCACTCATGTACAGGTTCATATACAATCTTTCGTAGACCATGGAATACCATGTCTATAATGTAGACCTCCTAAACTAGCATAGGAGTTTCCGTAACCTTTCCCATCTGACACACTTTCTGACACACTATGAATTCGGAAACCTTAAATAAAGCACAGGTTTATTCCGTTCCGGTTTCCAAATTTGTAAGCGTGTTAGATTGGTCAGGTTATGGAACACTCCTCCTAACCATCTCTAACAAGACTTAAATTTTTGTGGCAGTTTCCTCTGGATTTTTTACCTTTTTTAAAAAAAAAAAAAAAAACGTTTTCTTTCTTCATTAGGAAATCATGGATAGCATCATATTTGCGTGTATACCTTGTTATCCCTTTATAAGAATACGCCCAAGAAATAACCCCCAAGTTGGGGTAGTTAATCCTTTGAAGAACTAACAGCGACCTAAATGCACCGTTCAAGAATTACTAACAATGTCAATTTTGCTTACAAAATGTAAAAGTCTGTCAATTTTCCGGGCACATTCAGATAGCATGAAAAATGTATTTAAATGAGTCGAAACAAGCCTATAGGCCTTTGGTGTTTTATATGGCTTTCCAATACCGCAAACATTTGGAAGGCACCTCTAAAGCTACTTGACTGATTATGTGTTCAAACGTATACAAAACTGGCCCGTTCCCAAAGTTTAAGGGATAAACTCAAATCACGTAACATAAATGCATGGTTGTTACAGGAGAGCCATATTAATAGTAGAGTAACACACAAATTGAATTTGAATTCAAGTGCTGCCGTATTCCCCCCCCAATCGATAGCTTTTAAGAGTTGGTCCTGTAAAATAAAGAACCATCCTAGGGACCATCTAAAGTTAAAATAGCACATATAATAAAATGGTAACTGTAGTTTAAGTTCAACTTATTTGTCTTTCCTCGGAACACAGAACCGTTTCAGTGGCATTTTTTGAAGAACAAAGAATAAAAACTGAAATTGTCATCTATACTCTGTAGGACAGGAACCGCCACAGTTTTTGTGTTCTTTTAAGAACAACTTTAGCATTCCCTTTGTGTTTTATGAGACCTCAATTTATAGGTTTCGATACAACATGGGATCCAAACCAGTCATCTAATCGAGCTTTAAAACATATTACAAGATGTAATAAAAATATTCATGAAAGTATTCAATTGGAATGTAGGCCACTCTAGAGGTGCCATAATCCCTATGGAGGGAGCAATGGGAGCACATTTTTGAGATCTTATTATCTTTTTGCCTATTTATGTGTTGGATTGGGGAGGGTACAAGGCTGATTTCAGAGGTATTCTCCCCATTTGGGTAACATTGAATAAAACATTTTCATATAAATTAGTAAAAACTTGTTTTTTAACTTCTCTTGCCTCAAAATTACACATTTTTATGATTGTGTGCCGAAGTTGTATCCTTGTTATTGTATCGATTGTGTGTAAGAATTCCTACTCATCAGTTGATATCATTAAATCTGCAGGCCATGCCCCGCATTACCTCACACTTTGTGGGCTTTGCTTTTTTGGCATTCCATTGTTGATGATCACTGTAGCAACAACCACAATGGTTTTATTTCCTTAGGTGCAGTTATACCCCTACTTTGGGGTCCCTAACAGCGTGCACTGATTAGCATTAAAGCCTTATTTTGCTTCTTTTTACAAGTTTCCTCACTCTAGTTCTTATCAGCAATTTCTCGGTTAATTGGAAGTTCAACTATATTCCACCATACAATGGCTCAGTTGGACTGTCCCTGTTGGACTCTGCTAATAGTCACTGGCATGGTTGGCATCACTCCAACGTTCTTTACTGGGAA